>RDRW01000548.1:0-50000 GCA_007896445.1 Puccinia hordei
GATTACATAAAAAATGAAATGATTGAGTGACCATGACAGGTCAATCTCCTCCTAAAAGAATTCCAAGTGATATGAGAGAAAGAAAAAAAGCAGTTGCATGTTTGTTTGGAGCAAGTGAGGAGGGGGGCGGGGGAGGACGATCGATAGAAGGAGTTCGATGGTTTTTAGCGAGAGGATAAAAAGGATTGAAGTATCAGCGATAATAGCAAGTCTGTAAATGCATCGGGGGAGTCGGACGAAAAAAAAAACGAGGCAAATCCAGTAAGAGAGTCCGCCAAAAAGAGGGAGGGAAAAAAAACCGGAGGGAGGATCAAAAGGCGCGGGTGGTGATTGGTGTGATTGGCCTTAGCCTGTCTCCATTCTTCGCGGATAGAGTCATGAATGAAGCGGCGGACGAAGTATGTGAAGCTACTTTCGCCGCGTTCGGGGCCGCCAGAGGCATGAATCCCTGTCGGGTCGAGCGACTGAGATAGTTGGTATGACTGATCGAGCTCCACGCCTGTTTTATATTTTCCAACGCGGAAACGAGGAAGAAAATCACATAAACTTTACAGGACTAGACATGGTGTATACCGGTATTACACTTACATGGTAGGCAAATTGCTCGGAACGGTCAAAGTCCCAATCGGTGGTCTTGTGAACCAGCATAGATCGTCTTCATGCCTTTTAGCCAAGATCGGAGAAGAGTTGGTCAGTGTTTTTGTTTTTCAAAACAACAGAGAGAGGTGGGAAGGAACAGGAGATGGCGACAGACCAGAGAGGATAAAAGAAAGCACGGGAGCTGAGGACGGTAAGTTCGTCGGGATGAGCCTGGAGCAAGCGCCCAAGGGATACAGAAGAATGGTCGGCCCAGCGATGGTGATTAAAAGGTGCGATAGCTGGAGCCAACGGGTGAGGTGATGAAGGGGCGCGAAAGGCTTGGCAAGGATGATCGCATTACAGAGGCCGACGGGCTCGTCGACCGATTCCGAGCCTGGCTCTGCGCGCGAAAGGTGGGGCGGGGGCGAGCTTCCTGTGCTAGGACGACGTCGAGGTTGAGTAGACTGTCAAAGTTCCGGACGACGAAGACTGCAAAGTTAAGGTGCTTAGTCAGTCTTTCCAGCCATCGGCTTTCTAGGAGGGGGGGGAGGAGGCTTACCATCCAGATCGAGATAGATACCGCCGTAATCTCGGAGAGCCTCGAGTCGGATGATCTACATGTCGATCGAGGGTGGACGTCACCATACATCGGGTTAGTCAGCAGTTAGCTTAGCAGGCAGACCGTTGAGAGCTTACATCGGCTTTGTGGGCAAAGTGTTTCACAGGATGGCCGTAGGTCTCGGTGACCTGAGTGTATGCAAGGGCCGGTTGAGTAGTTTGAAAAAAAAAAAAAGGGGGGAGGGGTGGGAGAGAGAGAAGAGAGAGAGAGAGCGGAATGCTGGGCTCACGTCACGTTCTTTGACGAGCTTGAAGCCTTCGATCTCCTGGGCGCGTTGGAACCACCAGCCAGTTGGTAGATGATGATAATGGAAGTGAATCTCCTTGGGTCTGAGGATTTGAACGGCGGATTGGATGGAAGCATAATGGATAAACCCGAATGGCTTGAGAGGAAAGGAACAGAGAGGGATGAGTAGGAGTGTTTTTAGGAGAAGAAGAGAGAGGAAAGAAGTAAGTTACCTTTCCACCAAAGTCGGGGGGCCATACCAAAGACATAGTGGATGATCGAGGGGATTTTATCCTTGGAGCGAGCAAATTGATGGGCGTGGTGATCTTGAGGGCTTGGATGAGTTGAAGGGAGGTTGGAGAGGTTGACGAGGAAGGGGATCCGAGGCGGACTGACGGAGGACGAAGCGAGCGAGTTGCTGTGAGGCGGGGATCGATTGAGGCTGTGAGTTGGAGTGAGAGCCGAGGAGATATCCAAGTAGGAAGATGGTAGTGAGCAGGATGAGCTGAGAGAGACGTGACTTGAAGAGGTGGAGGGGATGACAGCGGACGGAGTGGGGACGGAAGGGGGGTAGACCATCGGTATCCACCGGCTTGATGATAGAATGGGGGGAGGGTTGAATACTTGTAGGAGGGTGGGGATGAGCAGGCGGAAGAGCAGGCGGAAGAAGAAGAAAGAACGGGTCGAGCCGATGTTAGACTGATGGAATGGTTTGGTGGGGGAGAGGGAGGATAAGGAGAGTGAGATGGATGGCGAGGGGATGAAGCTGGGGTGGTGGTTGCTAGTGGTGGGTAGTACTACCACTGGTTGGGGTTGAGGGCAGGAGGAGACTGCAGTGGTCTGTTGAGCCAAGGGGGTCATCTGAACCGAGGGTTGGAGCCGAGCTAGTGGGGGCTAATCGGCTGAGGATGGTGGTTAGCAGAGCCCATCCTGGAGAGACTGGATTGAAATATTTCAGATGAAAACGAAAAAAAAAAAAAAAAAAAAAAAAAAAAGATGTTAAAATAAATTCAACCAGGAATAATATCGCGGTTGATGAGTGCAGGACAGACACAATTTGTTGATTCGACAGGGTATTATCCTTGCAGTTTACGTACAGCTTTGAGGTTAGGTTTTTGAAAATTATCAGGACGAGTCAGAGCGAAGTGAGAACAACTGTATGACGACCGAGATGGACCAGATGATCACCAACTGGGGCAGGGCTTAAGATAGTGTCGATGGGTGTCATTAATTGTTTACAGCTGTTACAAATTGAAATATTTTTTACAATCAGTTTTACATATTTATTTCCAATCTCATCATCATCAATCAGTCAAAATATCCTGCATATCGTTTATCAAGCTCAAACAGATTAACTTTACCTAAATAAAATTTAGATAATTTTAAGGATCAATTAGGTACACCCAAATACAACCAACTATCACAGGAAACCTTGAAAATTGTTACACCACCGGTGCATCGATGTCAATATCAGGACAACTTACCAAACAAAAAATAAATAGACAACTTACCGAACAAAAAAAAATAAAATAAAATAAAATAAAAATAGCCCAGTTCACGTAGGTGCTCGTCGTCAGATAAAATAAAATCGACAAGCAAGGTTTATGCACGCTTCGATTAACTTCAGTGCCATTTTACGGCATTTATCCAAGAAAAAATTGTAGCAACGAGCAATGTCGTTTTTCCACATCTGCATGAAACGGCCCTACGTGAACTGGGCTAATAAAAACACAAAATAAAAATAAAAATAGATAAATAATTTAAGAATATACACATAGTAGAGTTGAATCATTCTCATTTCTACTTTGTTCATCAATACACTTAGCAACAGTCACTTAGTTTAAATACATAAATTGTAGTCGCGTCAGGGAATCTTGGGGTCCCAGCGCGTTTGAGTACTATAAATAGCCTATATACATTCTTTTGTAACCCCTTTTGCTCCATGGGATTTATCTTGTTTTCTCTTCAAAACCATAGTTGATAAAATTTACAATAAATTCAACACTTTATTGGTTCATTCTTTACATGATAAATCCCACAAGGTCTTATAAAAACACTCATAGTTTTCTGGATCCTCATATTAGCATCCCATAACTTTGTCTGCTTAATTATACACACACCTCAAACAAAAACATATCCTCTAAGTTTTTGCCAAGCTGTCTGATTCTACCAACCCTAACTCCTTCCATACAGCAGAATTGTTGACAAACCTTTCCTTGCATTTGCCAGACACTCAATCACAGGCAGCAATTGATCTTTCAGCAGGCTCTTCAGCTCCCCCGGCAACAAGTTTGGGTCATGGCACCCAGCCTGTGGATTGGGAGGAGTTTGATCAATTGAAGGATTTGTTGGCTTGAATCATGACCATGATGGAAACACTCCAAGTCTTCCAGCATCCGGGACAGCCTCTCCCCACCGCCCCCCAGCCCCAACATCCTCTCCATCCGCCAACCTCTCATTCCATTCCCCAGCAATCTTCCCCCCCCCCCCTCCTTTCAACAGCAACAAGCGGATCTGGTGCATCAGATTCACGCTCAAGTAATGTATGCTCCTTCTGTTCCGGTGTGGTGTGCTAAATGTGTTCAATTATCAAAAGTACATAAAAGCATAGTTTTATATCAAGAAGGAGTGATATTACTAGTTTTTTCATGGACAAATTGGATTCTACCGGTTTATTTAAACCTATAGTCACTCTCTGAAACCACAGGGCCAGCTGCACTTAGACAAAACCTTTTTTTCAGAATAAAATCAGTTTTGTTAAAAGTATAAGTACATAGTAGAGCTTAATGTATAGTCACATGTAGAGACACACATATAGTCACATGATTCATCACCAGCTAAAATGCCTCATATGCTACTATATAAAGGGGAGGTTGTTCCCTCCCAGAAAGAAAATCATGCCAGTTTTGGAGAGTAATTTTATTTGTAGTTGCGCAAAACACACATAGCATCCAGTAGTGATCTCAATCAAGTTTTCCCTTTGAGAATACCTTTCATCCCTCAGAGAAGAATAACAGGTAAATAAGTAGTGTTGACCCTTTTGTTGTGCTCTTACAAGCAAAAGTGTTATCATCACATTTCTCTCTTAGCTGAAGGTTAAGAAAGAAGGCAATAAACCTGAATAGTTCACATTGATTCATCATAAATCCCAGAACATACATATCTTTGCTTTGCTAACAAATATCTGATCTAAGTCTGATAAGAGATTGCTACTTCTAGTCTTCTCTATCATAAGTTTACGCCACAACAATGAATATTTTTTTTGTAAGAATTCTTTGTAGTATAATAGAGGGGAAGGTCTTTCAAACCACCAGTAACAGTAGTATTACTTAGTTGGAATATCCTATTGTTATTTCCCCCTCACAGAACTGCCATCCTTCCCAAAGGAGTTCTGACACCGGAACCACTGAAGCTGAAGGACATTTGGTTTTCAGGAGATTCAGGGCATTTGTTAGGTTTCCTCCATTGTGGGAGAACTTATATACAGGAGGTGCAGCACTGAAGCTGAGCCCGCAGCGCGGGCTCAGCGGCATACTGAGGAAGGGGGTATGTACCAAATGTCACCGGAAATTTCGCGGGGAACACACAACAGCGCAGTATACAGCATTCTATAGTTGTTGCGGGCAATTGGTCAAGCAGACAAGGGCCGCTTAAGTATGCACGACGTTGGAGGGACCTGGTGGAACCACGGGGTTTGGGGCACCCGGCCCGCAAGCGAAGCGGGGGCAGAAGGAGCAGAGGTGGACACGGGGCAACGGATGACTGCAGGGGTCAACGGGGTATAGCAGTTGGGGGCAGGCTGCGGTGCAATGCGGAGTTAGGGAGACAGGCAAGTAGGGTTCCAGGGATGGTACCAGGGATTGCGGGACACAAACGGGGGAGGAAATTGTATAAATAGAGTGTTGTAGTAGAGTTGCGGGATCCTATCTTATCTTATCATCAAAGTAGATAGCTATCATCTTCAGCGCACATAAGAAATATCTTTAGTTTATCAACTCTCTTAGGGACTTTCAGTGTGTGCGGACAAGCAGAACTGTGAAGGGCATCATCAGGAAGACAACACAAGAGGAACGGTCCCCTTTCTGAGTATAAGGTGTTGCAGGGAATCCAGTTAGTCATCTGCTAACAGCTGTTTATTCCGCAGAGGAAATCAAAGAACTACTGGAACAAACCAGGAAGAAGGGAAAACAGAGCAGAACATACCTTTTCTGTCATTGGGGTCGCTTCTTTTCCACACCGTTCAATCCACATTTTTTTGTGGGTCAATCATGGGTTTCACTCAGAGTCTTGACGTTTGGTGTGGATATCTCAACATTTCAGGTATCATCCAACTGAGCACCGGAAGACAATGTCTCCCTTGGTCAATTGGTACAGCTCTCTGGTCATCAACAATTCTAGGAAACAGGGCATCATCAACATGTATGAAGATCTTCATGGGCAGCCCTTTATAATCCCAACATTGGCATTGGTTTCTGCATTCTTGGACGGACTCATCGCGTTTTTTGGCAATAAATTCATCCGTGAGAATGCAAAGAGAGCCTTGGGGGCATGTAAACAGCGGGGTTTAACTATTGGGGAGTACAATTCCCAGTTCAAATCTCTTGTATACTTAGTCAAAGATTTTGAGTGGACTCATATAGAAAAATATGTTTTGGGACTGAATCCTTGTATAGTTTGTCAAGCCATGTCCAAGGAATGGGTCCGTTTGTCCTCTTTGGACAAGCAGATTAAACTTGTGTTGGAAGCTGCAGCTCAGTTGGACCTGTTGGCTCTCCTCCCATTGGAAAACGGGTCCAGCTCGCCACATCCACCTCTCTCTTCAAATCTATTAACCTCTCACCCTCCTTGCATGCATCAAGCATCTCCCCAAAATCATCAACCCACCTCAGATCTGGATGCAATGGAGATTGATTCCACCAGAGTTTTCCAGTTGAATAGATATTTTATCAACACCTGTAGGAATTATTGCCGTTCTGGCCAGCTCTGCTTTCAATGCTTGTCTCCAATAGTGGTGGGGGCTCATACAGGGAGCCTGAGTTGTCCAAACCCACCAATCTCCCAAGAAAGACACCAGGCTTTCATGGATCAATGTAGATCAGCTTCAATTCAGACACCTGTGGCCTCCGTCTCCTCCACAATGATCCCCCTTTCCAACTCTGCCCCTCTCACTTATTTCCCGGCTGAGGCTCCAACACCCCTCCCAGTGGTATTGCATGAGGACAGCCGGGTAGAGTCAGGCTCCTGGATTGGGTACAATCAAGTTTACAACAATTATGAGGAAGCAAATTGTGCTACAGTTTTGGTTCCCATTTCAGAGGTTCATGTGAATATTTCCAGGACTGTGAGCAGTTGGTTTTTGATTCCTGCATCATTCAAGACACCGGAGGGCGCTTAGGCTCCGGAAACTATTTTGGTGGACACTGGTGCCATGGCGAATTTTGTGAACAAAAGCTTCATTTGGCAGCACAAGCTTTGTCGGAGGGCTTGTAAACATCCTATTTGCTGCGTCGGGTTCAATGGAAAAGAGGGTATTGGGGGCATTTTGAATGAAGATTGGGCAGGTCTAGTCCAATTGTTGTTGGTTGATTCTCATAAATTCACTTTACAGAGCTCCTTTGGCATCACTCGGTTGGGATCTGTTGATGCAATATTTGGATTGCCATGGTTAAATAAGCAGAGTTGGGTTGCTTCAGGAAGCTTGAAGGGTGGACACCGGTTTACACTTGGGACAACCCCTCTTTACATGATTGAATCTACATCATTGGGAGGGACTCCTGAAGGTTAAACCATGTTCTCTGCTCAAACGGTTCCTGTCTCCCCAGCTACTTCTCCTCCTCCTTTTGTAATCCCTGCCAAATTCAAACAGTTTGCTGATGTTTTTTCCCCACAGACAAATTTTCAGCTCCCTCCCCATAGAGATATGGATATTTCCATCAATCTTAAGGAAGGAGCTTCACCCCCATTTGGGGGATTGTACAATTTTTCCTTTGATGAACAGCAGAAATTGAAGCTTTATATTGATGATGATTTGAAAAAAGGTTTTATTTGAGTTTCTTCCTCATGTGCCGCAGCCATCTTCTTTGTCAGAGTTCCAGGAAAGAAGCCCCGCCCATGTGTGGATCATCACAGTCTTAATGCAATGACGGTTTGGGACAGCTACCCCATCCCCATTTTAGGGAAGCTTTTGAATCAGCTTCAAGGGTATAATTTTTTTACTAAAATCAATTTGAAGGCGGCCTTTAACTTGCTGCGGGTAGCTGAAGGACATGAGTGGAAGACCGTGTTTCACACACCGTGGGCTGTTTGAGTATTTGGTAATGCCTTTTGGTTTGGCAAGCCTGTTTCCAACAATTCATTCAATTTGTCTTAAGGGAAATGTTAAATATAACTTGTTTTGTGTACAGTGCCCAGAAATATATTTTCATTAATACAAAAAAAATTCTAACTCAAAAATTAAGAGGGTTAGATACACATTTTTTGGGGAGCAGATAGAGATTGAGCTGGTGCAAATGATGATGGTGGTAGAAATAGAAAATAACATGACATGAGTTTTATATTTATTTTTTTGATCATTGAGGGAAAAAAAATCTACAGTTTTGGAAAAAAAAAATTGGGAAAAATAAGGGTGGTGTAGCTGAGGAGTCAGAAAGAATGATTATGAAAGAAAAGATGCAAAAAAGTAAAAAAAAAAAAAGCTCATTTTTTAAGCCAGTGAATTTCACCATTGAGTTGGGCCTCCATGTGCATCAATAACAGCCTGAATTCTTTCAGCCATTGATTTGATGATGTTGACTAGTACTTGCTGTGGAAAATTATCCCAGGCCTGCTTCAAGGCTTCATGCATCTTGTTGACCAATTTGGGATGGTAGAACTCCTGGATGTTGGTCTTGAGGACCTTCCAGACATTTTCAATTGGGTTGAGGTCGGGTGATTGAGGTGGCCAGTTGGGCATTTTCTTTATTTTGGATTGGGCTAGAAAATTAGCAGAGATCTTTGCTTTGTGCACTGGAGCACCATCTTCCATCAACAAAAGATTATGGGAACAATCCGGGTCCTATTCCTGTGAGAAGGGGATTAATCCAGGCTTGTATACTTGTTGAATGAAGTCGGCTGCTTTGTGGGAATTTGGAGGGATGAAAATCAGGTCGGCCTTGGTTGTAGCAAAGAATGCACCCCAAACCATTGTTGAGGTGCGACCACTCTTGAAGGTTGGTTCCAGACAATTGGAGTTGTATTTCTGCTGCTTGGTTTGCCAAACCCAAACAACCTGCGAGTTCTTTCCAATCTCAAAGGATGAATCTTCTGCCCAAATAACTTGTCTCCAGTCGGCGATAGTCCAGCCAAGGTGATCACGATCAAACATTAGTCATTTTTCTTTCTGGATATCATTGACATAAGGCTTCTTGACAGCCACACAATTGTTGAATCCAAGTTCATGGCATTGCTTTTGGAGCGTCCGAGTTGAAACCTGAGTTTAAAGGATCTTGCTGATGTTGTTGAGATTCTTCTTGCGATTGGTTTCCAGAGCAGCTTTAATCTCTTGCAGGTCACGGTTGGTTGTCTTGCGAGGCCGGATCTTTTGACGGTTTTGACTGTGCCTTTTTCTTTCTTTTTCTTCAATATTGAATCAACCGTTGATTGAGGAACTTTTGAGATCCGAGAAACCTGAGATATTGACATACCAGCGGCAGCCATCCCAACCAGCTCGGCCCTCTTTTTGGTTGTCAAATGTTGTTTCCCTTTGTTTCGTCCCATTGTGAAATCTAGAAAAGGTATGTAAAAAAAACTTCAGTCCAAGTGAGAATCAAAAATGAGTTGGACTTACCTTCTTGTGATCACCAACAGAGAGGAACTTGATTAGCTGCGCCAATATGATTGATTCACCAAGGGTTGAGGACTTGACCAGTCTTATTGCTTGATAGATTAAAAAAAAAAAAGTCCGCGCACCAGGCGCTCAATCTGTAACAAAAATATATTTCCGGGCAAAAAGTCCGTGCACCAGGAACTCAATCTGTAACAAAAATATGTTTCCGGGCACTGTACATTGACGACATTTTTATTTTTTCACAAGAGCCATGTGGCGCAAGTATTGGAACGACTTCAAGCTCATTCTTTGATTGCTTCTCCAGAAAAGTATTCATTCTGCGCTGATGAAGTCACCTTTCTGGGTTTTATAATCTCTTCTGCAGGAGTGAAGATGGACAAAACCAAGCTTGGTGCGGTGGTGGACTGGCCATATCCGCGCAATCTCAAGGATATCAACAAATTCTTGACCTCAATTTTTACCAAAAATTCATTGCAAGGTTTTCCTCCATTGCAGCCCCGTCAACAGCACTCAATAATTCTAATACAGATGTTGCAGCGGGTTTACAAACAGCTGAGTGTTTGGCATCTTTCTCAGATTTGAAAAACAGTTTCACTCAGGCGCCATTATTACAACATGTTGATTTTTTTAAATCTCAGACTCTGCATGTAGATAGTTCCAAATATGCCCTATCTGCAGTACTCTTGCAGCCAGACTTGGATGGCAATCTTTTGCCAGTGTCTTTCTTGTGGTAAAAATGGAACAAAAACAAGACAGCCTGGCAATGTCACAATCAGGAGCTGGGCGCAATTGTTCAAGCTTTTATCAAGTGGCGGGCTTGGCTAATTGACACTAACAAATTGGTAGTGGTATTTTCAGACCACGCAAACTTGAAATATTTCTTTTCTAGTAACCATTTATTGGACCAACAGACTCTTTGGGCTGCTTTTTTGACTTTGTTTAATTTTGTCATCAAGCATATTCTGGGCCAATTGAATCCAGTGTAGTAATTTGAGAACTTATAAAACTTTATTGCAGCTTATTCTATGAAAATGCTAATAGTATTAAATAATCTTCAGAAACAACAGAGAGTTAAGAGAAAGGTTAAGAAATATAAGTAACATTTATCTAAAGAAAAATAACAAGTGAGCTCTTTGATAATACACCTTCTTATAATCTAGTCCTAACTACAACCCAGCAGAAAAATACAAGAGAGACAGTGATGGAGAAAAATGGAAGAATATCAAACAAGCCTGAAAGCAAAAATCAAATAGTTAATATCTAATACACAACTACTTGATCACTTGAGAGGGAGAGAGTCAGTTGAATCCAGTAACTACCTCCACTTGAGATATTTCCTGGCTCCTCCTTAGTCTCTTGATTCTTCTGTGAGCATTGATTTGAACAGATATGGCCTTTAGGGTACTTGAAAAGTGATTAAGGGATTATCCGTAGGGAACAATGGTTGTGATTTGAAGTCTTCTCGAGTCTGAGGAATTGGAACAGCAAGCTTGATTGGTGGACTTTATACTCAGCATGTATTATGCATAACAGTTTTTGTTGAAACTCGACTTGACTCTCCAGTTGGTGACATCCTGAAGACACTCAAGTAAAATATCCTCAACCCTAACTTCTATATTTAAACCACCTCGAACCGGTAGATGATAATCAGTCAGCTCTCAAATCCTGCTCACTCAAACTTCTTCAATCAATTCAAGAAACACTAGAGGTCCAATCAAGTCAAAGCGTTAACATTGGATTGCCTTCTCTTGCCTTCAACTTGGTGAGAAATGCACTCAACGCATTTCGACTTATCTTTTCCCCTTCATATTGTTTATCTCATATACTGATCTTATTTCTTTTCATCTCTAAGTGTCTCAGTTTCTATTGTGTTCCTCTATCATTCTTATAATAAAAAGTACCTGCATATAATCAGGGTTTGTTATCAATCTCTCTATTTTCTCTCTTAATTATTTCTGATAAACTAACCTTGATCACATCACTACCCTCAGTTCATCATACAATATCATTGTTACTCCACAATCTTATCAGTTATCTATTTGCACATCTGTGTGCCTCTTGGGTTAGTTTATCTTTTCATTCTGTTTCCTTTCTGATTCATTTATTCAAAAAACCTTTGTATTTCAGTTCCTGGTTTTTAGTTCTAGCAATAACAGACACAGCTTCTATAGTTTTGCATAATGACATCCGGCTAACTTTCAGTCAAGTCAAAGTCGGGATTACTACTTGACATCCAGCTAACCCACCCACTCGTTGTCCCAATTATCTCCCAGAAGGTGGTGAAGAATCCTTACAGCGACTATTGTTCATTGAGACAAATGAAGGATATTGAGTACAGGGATTGTCGTTGGATGTGTTGGATCCTCAAATAGATATTGGAAGTTTAGTTCCAATTGAGTGCGCAACCACCAAACCACCCTTGAATGCTGACCCACCTGATCCATCCATTAGAGACCTCTCTTTCTGTCCACCCTCCACAGAGTTTTGAGATCTTCTGATTCAAGCGTACATTGAAGAACAGAAGGATTGCAATGAGGATGATGAGTTAGAATTCAGGGATGACCTGTGGTGGTTCAATGATTGGATTTTTGCACCTGAGTCATTACAAGCTAGGGTTTTGAAAGATTTTCATGATGAGCCTACCGCAGGACACCCGGGTTCACTGAAGACTCTTGATCTCATTCCTTGCACAATGTTCTGGCCAGGCATTTGTAAAGACGTCATAAATTATACCAAGTCATGTTTTTCTTGTCAAAGATTGAAGCACTCAAATCAGAAACCCCCGGGGATTATGAACTCATTATCTGTTCCAAATAGGCCATGGAGTACAATAGGGATTGATTTTGTAGTGAAACTTCCAGTTTTGTCTGGCTTTGATTCAATTCTAGTCATAGTTGATCATTTTTCAAAGGGAGCCCACCTTATATCTGCAAACAAAACATGGAAAGCTGAGGAATTCACTTTTGCCTTTTTTGATTGTTTTGTTAGGCTGCATGGGTTTCCAGATAAAATAGTTTCAGATCACGGATCACTGTTTGTTTCAAAGTTCTGGCAAGAAGTTCAACACCTCACACAAATCAAACCAGCTCCTTCAACCGCATGGTACCCCAGAATGGATGGACAAACGGAAAAAACAAATCAAACAATTGTGACCTTTTTAAGACACTTTGTCTTGGACAGACAGGATGATTGGTCTAGCCTCCTACCCATTGCTGAGTTGGTTTTTAACAATTCTGTATCCACTTTGACAGGTTTCTCTCCCGTTTTCTCCCAATACGGCTTCCATCCTAGAGTTAACACCCTTGTAGCAACAGTGGGCCCACCATGCTAAAATTAGCTGTAGTGTAGCATAATGTTAGCTTTTTTAGTTACGCTAACACAAAGTTACTGTTAGCTGCGGATTTTTTCAGCTAACGCTAAAAAAAATTCATTGGAAGAAAAAGATAGTGGGTAGCGTAGTGTTAGCACCATTAAAAAAAAGTTAATGCTACAGAAATCTCCTGTTAGCTGATTTTTAGCGGTGTTAGCTGGAACAAACGCTACACTAACTGTTAGTGTAGGGCTCTTTTCAGCTACACTAACTGTTAATGTAGCACTCTTTTCAGCTACACTAACTGTTAGTGTAGGGCTCTTTTCAGCTACACTAACTGTTAGTGTAGCGCTCTTTTCAGCTACACTAACTGTTAGTGTAGCGCTCTTTTCAGCTACACTAACTGTTAGTGTAGCGCTCTTTTCAGCTACACTAACTGTTAGTGTAGCGCTCTTTTCAGCTACACTAACTGTTAGTGTAGCGCTCTTTTCAGCTACACTAACTGTTAGTGTAGCGCTCTTTTCAGCTACACTAACTGTTAGCGTAGCGCTCCTTTCAGCTACGCTAACTATTAGCGTGGCACTCTTTTCAGCTGCACTAACTGTTAGCGTAGCACCCTTTTCAGCTATGCTAACTGTTAGTTTATCACCCTTTTGCACTACACTAACTGTCTGTTCAGTGCTACATTTGCAGGAGTATAGCAATCATTTCTTGTCTTGAGGCTTTGATGCTGCAAATTAGTATTTTCATGCCTCTGATAATTCAAATGAGGTCCCCATAACGGTGTTGTCCCAAGATCCATCATTTAAAATCAAAGGCATTTCAATAAAAATAAATCAGAAATCAAAATAAGGAAACAATCCTAAATTTTGAGGCCAAATGAAGCTCATTTTTATGAGCCTGAGCGCCAGATGGAAAACCAATTTGTTTTTGAAAAAAGATCAAAAAAAAAACCCCAATTCAAAAAAAATAATCAAAAAAAAAAGGGCATTAATAAAAAAACCCGGTTTTTCCGCGTTTACACCCGGTTTTCTGCGCAGCTGCGGCTGCGCAGTGCACCCGGTTTTCCGCATTTACACCCGGTTTTTTTTAATTTTTTAATTTTTAAGCAAACAGCACGTGGAGGGCCGCATTTGATGCGCGTGACCTCCCCAATCATCCTCATTAAATATTTTATTGAAAAAAAACAATTAAAATAAACAATTAAAACAAGGAAAATAAACAAAACAAAACAAAATTATGGAGGGCGGCATTTTTTGCGCGTGACCTCCCCAATCATCCTTATTAAATGTTTTATTTAAAACAATTAAAACAAGGAAAATAAACAAAACAAAATAAAATTATGGAGGGCAGCATTTTAAATAAGTAAAACAAGTAAAATAGACAAAATTAAATAATATAAAATTAAACAAATAAGAATGAATGAAATGAATAAAATAAATAAATAAATTAAAAGCAAGAGACATAATTGCAAGTTAATAATTCATGAATAAATAATAAATGTAATAAAGTTAATAATTTATGAATAAATAAAAAATGTAATAAACAGCATGTAACACTCCAAAGCATCATACAATGTACCATACCTCTGTGTATCATTGTATTTCCATTTCTTTGTAATGAAATCTGATAAGGAGTTAATTTTATAATCAGTATTTGTTTCCAATGAATTCTTCACCCTCTAAAGTATATGAATCCATTTAAAAACATCCTGAATATCTTGAAAGACAGACGTGAAGGTGTTTGGAAATAAATTGAGTCCAAAAAACATAAAAATCCAACCAGTGGGTTAAAAAAGAAACTGTTAGTCAAATTAAATTCTACACCCCTTAAAGTGCTTTAAAAAAGTTTAAAATGTTGAGAAATCCTGGAAATTAAGCTGTGAGGATTTTTTATGAAAAAACCGGGTGGATTGGCCAAAAAAAATAGAAGGCATAGTTTTTTTGAAAAATGAAAATTAACATAACATTATAAACCCCTGTAAGTATGATAAATAAATTTAAAACTTTGAAAAATAATGAAAATCCGCCCGCAAAAAATTAAATCAAACAAAAACTGGGTGGATTGGCCAAAAAAAATAGAAGACATAGTTTTTTTGCAAAATAAAAATTACCATAAAATTCTACACCCCTGTAAGTATAATAAATAAATTTAAAGTTTTGAAAAATAATGAAAATCCGCCCGCAAAAAATTAAATAAAAAATCCGGGTGTAAAAGCGGAAAACCGGGTGTACTGCGCAGCAATTTGGACGTCGCCGCTGCGTAAAACCGGGTGTAAACGCGGAGAAACCGGGTTTTTTTATTAATGCCCAAAAAAAAATCAAAAAAAATTGAAGATAGAAATTAAAACTAACCTGATTTGATTGCTGTACTTGCTCAAGTACAGGAGTTAAAAAATAATTTTGATTGCTTCACTTGTGCAAGTACAGCTTCTTGATTGCTTTACTTGCACATGTACAGGATCCTAATTGAGAAGAGTGGACCAGCTTTGACCTCAGACAGGGGAATTTATCACTCCTGCTATACTGAAAGAGTAGTGATGAGGTTAACACCAATCAAGAAAATTTAAAGGGGGGTCAGTCAGGTGCCCCTGAGAGTTTTCTAAGTTCCTACAAGGCTTAACCCAACATTGCTACCATATTCTCTTCAAACCCATGTCATTTAATCAGTTTCCAAACTCAAAGGTCAGTCAGGTGCCCCAGCAAGTTTGGAGAGCTCCTATAAATTTCAATCAATTCACAATCCTTACCTAATCAATGTCACCCTCATCATAAATGTGGATTTGTGATGCGGGTGACACCAATTAGGTATTTTGCAGTTACTTTTAACATAGCAGGAGTGATAAATTCCCCTGTCTGAGGTCAAAGCTGGTCACTCTGCTCAATTAGGATCCTGTACTTGTGCAAGTAAAACAATGAAAAATATGTACTTGCACAAGTGAATAAATCAAAATGCTGTTGTAACTGCTTTACTTGAGCAAGTACAGCAATCAAAAAAGCTCATTTTTTCATTTTTTTTTTTTTTTTTTTTTTTTTTTTTTTTTTTTTTTTTTTTCAAAAACAACTTGTTTTTCATTCAGGTATCCATGGTTTTCAAAACTGGTGGATTTTCAAAACCAGTTGATTAGATAATGGTGGATCAAGTTGTATTTGATACCCCCTATTGAAATGCCTCTGATTTTAAATGATGGATCTTGGGATGACACCGTTCTTGGGACCTTGTTTGAATTATCAGAGGCATGAAAATCCTAATTTAGAAGCATCAAAGCCTCAAAACAAGACAAATTGTGCAAGGGAAAACTTTCACCATTCCCACACCCTTTTCTTTGCTCAATCACATCACAAAAACTATTGGTAAAAAAAAGCAGGGATGTAATCCACCCACAAAATTATTTTCAGATTTTTCACTTTTCTGGATCTAAAGTTTTGGTCCTGGTTTCAATTCAAACAAAAGAAAGAAGTTGGATGTCTCTTCTAAGATCTGTAATGCAGCAGGATTTTACCTGTTGAAGCCATAACAACAGCTTTGTATTCAGCAGCCATGTTAATTGGTGAAACCAACAGTTAGCAGGCAAAAAAAACCCCGCTATTTGAGCATAGTGTAATGGGAAAAGCTTCAGCTAACAGCTAAAATTTAGCGGGAAAAAAATCAGCTAACAGCTAACAGTTAGCGTAGCGTAGCTTAGATCTAATGCCGCTACGCTAATGGAAACTTCAAAATGTGTTAGCCCCAAATCAATTACACTACTTGTCAGCATAGCGGTTTTTTCCAAAGCTAACACTACAAAAAATTTGACTACAAAATTTCTTGCTACACTAAATTTTAGTTTAGCAGAGTGTAGCATCAGCTAACACTACAAATTTTCTGGCAAAAAAAACCCCGCTAGCACTCAACAGGCTTCAAGAAAAATGCTTTCTGGTTCATTACTCACCAAGTTGAGGGGGGTGTTGGAACTTTGTGACATTTTTGTGACATCTCACAACAACTGACCCACAAAGAATCTTGAACTCTCATTTTCTTTCGGGCGTTGATACACGCACGCCAACGCCAACCCGCACACCAATTTTTTTTGGCGTGCGGGGCCTACACGCCATTATTTTGGTGTGTAGGGTCTACACGCCAAAAAAAAGGGTGTGTGAGACCCGCACACCAAAAATGGTGTGCAGGTCTCACACGCCCTTTTTTTTTGGTGTGTAGGCCCCGCACGCCAATTTTTTTTGGCGTGCGGGTCCCACACGCCAATTGTTTGGCGTGTGGGACTTCCTCAAGTCATTGAACCAGTGGACGGGTTTGATGACGTGAGCATGTCCCCACACGCCAATTTTTGGCGTGTGGGAATGCTTGTTGGCCGGCCAGGAGGAAGTCCTCCCGGCCGACGAGGCTGTATAACCTTGTCAGCCGGGAGGAAGTCCTCCTGGCCGGCTGACGAGCGTTCCCACACGCCAAAAATTGGTGTGTGGGGACGTGCTCACGTCATTGAACCGGCCCACCGGTTCAATGACGTGAGCAAGTCCCACATGCCAAACAATTGGTGTGTGGGACCTGCACGCCAAAAAAAATTGGTGTGAGGGGCCTACACACCAAAAAAAAGGGCGTGTGAGACCCGCACGCCATTTTTGGTGTGCGGGTCTCACACGCCCTTTTTTTTGGCGTGTAGACCCTACACACCAAAAAAATGGCGTGTAGGCCCCGCACGCCAAAAAAAATTGGTGTGCGGGTTGGCGTTGGTGTGCGTTTATCAACGCCCTTTTCTTTCACTTCACTTCCTCTTCTCTCCCTTGAAGTCAACTCAAAAACAAGATCAAGATCATCAAGTCTCAAGACCAAGATTCATCCCTCTCTCTCTCTCTCTCAAGATCAAGATACTCAGTCAATCTTTAAAATTGGACAGCCTGTGTAGCTTCCAACTTGGTGAGAAATGCACCATCAACATTCCATTTCATCAATCTCTCATCAAAAATCACTAATCATTTCCCTTCTAACTTTAGTCTATTAGTCTGATCTTATCTTCTAATCAACAATCATCTATCAGCTGTTACCTACAATCATTAGGTTTTGTTCATCTATTCACTTCTATCTATCTCAAAAAACAATCACTAATTCTTTTTTCAACACATAGTCTACAAGCCCTCTCTTGTCCACTTTATCATAATATTTTATTATTTCTAGCTATAAAACAGTTCCATTAAGGGTTGGTCTCTATCTCTTTCTCTCATTTCTCACATTCTAAATATCTTGTCTAATCACCTGTCATAGTTTTCTGGTTTTATCTTCAAGTAATAAATAAAAACAGTCACAGTTCTAATAGAACTTTTTGTTGCTTCAACTCTTTCAGAAATGAGCTTGGAAGAGGGGATAGTAGAAACTATTAAAGTCCCGTTTCCAATTGGGAATTAAATCAATTGATATTGGAGGACCTACAAGAAGTGAGACCTTTACAACCGATGGAATTTGCATTCCTTTCTCGAGTACAAATTACTTTTCAATCAAATGGTTACTGCGTTCTGCTATGGCTAACAAATATTCAAAATCATTATAGTGATGGTCTTTATACCATAAGGAGAGAAGTAGTATTGCAGTACGTGCTACGTTAGGGTTGGGAGACGGTGTAGCAAAGTAGTCAATCAATTCCAGTTGAGCTTGTCCATACAAGTTTAAGGCTCCGTTGGTGATATCTTCCCAGGGGGCTAGGTCTCCATTGATCTTCGAGTGACCAAAGACACAAAGACTATTAGTTGGATTGGTGATGCTTTCGAAAACCCATTCGAGCATATCTTTCATTCTGGATTTCTTTGCCTGAATGGCGTTCAAACTAGAGAGAAAATCAAGATGGAATAGATACATTTTCCTGGTCAACTCCACATACTTCGGAAGAGTCGACTTCTGCGAGTGCATACGTTCGCCTTGGCGGCAAAACACGAGGAAAAGTGGGAGATCTGGTTGATCTTTCCTGAAAAACATTGCCACTGGTAGTTTTGGATGGATGCTCCTCCATTGCCCTGGGTAACAAACCAACTTGGAAAGATGAGCCCTGAAATCATAGTGGCTTTTCATTAGCAAAGCGTGGCTCAGGCGCTTTGGCAGCATGGCTCCGCTCTGTGGTGTCAATGTGTCCATGAAAAAAGATACGATCTTCTGGAACTCTGGATTAGCGGCTATCGGAGTCGACACTTCCAAGGGATACTTTGAGGCGTCATAATCGTCTAATGAATTTTGTACACGTTATGCGGAAGTATTCCAATTTTACAACCCACTCTTGAGCAATCCAATCCATATAGATCAGAAAGAGCTCATCGTGACTTACTTGGATGCTGAGCCTGGAACTGATTAATCATGAGTAAGGAAGTAGTTGGCACGAGCACATTGTTGCTTGGACTTTGGGCGAAGTACTTGATCAATCTGGACTGGATGAACGAGAAGTGATGATTTTTCCAAAGGGATTCGGATGATAAAGTTATCTTGCCGTGAATCGGAAGGCCGGCCGGAGGATGAAAGATGTGGTCATCCAGCCAGGCAATCAGTTTCTCGTGCTGCGACCTTTGCACATATGTTGGCAAGTCAACACTGTTCATAAGTTTCTCATGTTCTCCATACAACCATCCTATCAAAGTCCTGTGTAGCCTTTCCCAACTGGAAAAAGGCTGGATGAGGCCTGTTGACGACTCGATAATTCTCACAATTTGTTTTGCTCGATCAGGAAACTCATACAAACAGATATTGCTGGTGGGATGGTTATAAGAGCTAGTGCCCAGTAGCCGATGGTTGAAATCCGCATCAGAAGAGGCCCAATTATCCGAGTACTTAACGTAGGCTCTTTCAAAAAAGGCGAGATAAATTGAACGTTGGGTATTAAAATCTAGACGACTAGGCTGATTAGGTCCGTCTACGTTAAGTTCATACGGCTTGTGTTTCCCGTGTTGTGAAGCTAAAGCGAGACCAAGACCTGTAGGATAAATGTTCCCAATCAATTTGTAAGAGATTTGTTACTCAGCTCATCAGAAGATCAAAGCAATCAAGTGACTAGCCATGTGCAAGAGTGGAGCTTCCTTGGCCAGCCTCTATGCCTTTATCTGCGGTTGTGACAAAACTTCCTTGCTTGATTCTCTTGCGACCTACAAAGCTCGCAGGAGTCACATGTGATATAGTGTGATCAGTGTTTTTTTTTTTTTTGCTTTTGATGAAATCTTCCTAAGGAAAAATGGTACAAATTGACTAACGACTGTCAATCTTCTTTGTAGACGTTGGATTTGAACTTGAAGGTGAGATTGGCACCTGATTAAAGGTGCGTTTACCTGCTTGTGTTTGTGTGTTCATTGCTACTTCTTGTATTTGATTTGCCGGTGAAATGGAACGTGGTGGTGATTGAATTTTGGCGTCTGACGCAAACCAGAGGGGGATATGATCATCCAAGGGTTCTGGTATGTGTGGCATATGGGCCGAGTTAGTGCTTTCTATCCATGGCGGAACATTACTATCCCAGTCCACCGGAGTTGGGGTCAATGTGAATTGCGTGTCTTGAGGTGATGGAATTGAAGGTGGCATGGGGTCCGACGCAAACCAGGTGAGGATATCATCATCCGGGGATTCTGGTAGGTATGGCATATGGGCCGAGTTAGCGCTTTCTATCCGTGGCGGAACATTACTATCCCGGTCCACCGGAGCTGGGGTCAATGAGAATTGCGCGTCTTGAGGTGATGGAATTGAAGGTGGGATGGGGTCCGACGCAAACCAGGTGAGGATATCATCATCCGGGGATTCTGGTAGGTGTGGCATATGGGCCGAGTTAGCGCTTTCTATCCGTGGCGGAACATTACTATCCCGGTCCACCGGAGCTGGGGTCAATGAGAATTGTGCGTCTTGAGGTGATGGAATTGAAGGTGGCATGGGGTCCGACGCAAACCAGGTGAGGATATCATCATCCGGGGATTCTGGTAGGTATGGCATATGGGCCGAGTTAGCGCTTTCTATCCGTGGCGGAACATTACTATCCCGGTCCACCGGAGCTGGGGTCAATGAGAATCGCGCGTCTTGAGGTGAGATGGGGTCCGACGCAAACCAGGTGAGGATATCATCATCCAGGGATTCTGGTAGGTGTGGCATATGGGCCGAGTTAGCGCTTTCTATCCGTGGCGGAACATTACTATCCCAGTCCACCGGAGCTGGGGTCAATGAGAATCGCGCGTCTTGAGGTGATGGAATTGAAGGTGGCATGGGGTCCGACGCAAACCAGGTGAGGATATCATCATCCGGGGATTCTGGTAGGTGTGGCATATGGGCTAAGTTAGCGCTTTCTATCCGTGGCGGAACATTACTATCCCAGTCCACCGGAGCTGCGGTCAATGAGAATTGCGCGTCTTGAGGTGATGGAATTGAAGGTGGGATGGGGTCCGACGCAAACCAGGAGAGGGTGTGATCACGCGGGGATTGTGGTATGTGTGGCATATGGGCCAAGTTAGCGCTTCCTATCCATGGCAGAACATTACTATCCCAGTCCGCCGGAGCTGGGGTCAATGAGTATCGCGTATCTTCAGGTGTTGGAATTAAAGGTGGGATGGAGTCCGATGCAAACACATGATCATCTGACGAGTCTGGTATATGTGGCATATGAGCTGAGTTAGCGCTTTCCATCAGATATGGCGGAGCAGCACTATCCCAGTGCACCGGAGCCGTCATTGAGAATCGCGTGTCTTCACCGAGGTTAGTCTCCTCCAAGAAGTGGGACATGAAGTGGGCTTGGATTGTGCCCGAAGCTACCGCAAAAATCCAGGTGAAGAGGTGAGTAGATTGACAACATAACATCTTGGCAGGGGATAGGTAAGAAAATAATTTTCTGGCCAAACTTATTATGTACTTCATCGGTCCGAGTGACGGAAGATATCATGTCCCGCTTGGTTTGAAACCGTCGCAAGTGCAGGGCCCAACCGCCCCTGGAACGCGGTGGCTTGTCGCACAAAGGTTCAGCACTGGAGACACGAAGGTTACACGCTCACTTGGGTTGTTGCTCTTACACACGAAGGCAAGAGCCGGGATTAGGAATCCAACCGTGTTATAGTGCTTTGGGCCATCCAGAAAAGACCATGCCGGACTACATCCGCCACGGACGGGTAAAAGTTGTACTGTGAAACACAGATGTTTACATTACAAACTAAAGACAAACTGTGATAGATTTACAAAGCCTTTTGGGGGGTTTATGCGTATGAACAAGATACAAATAGGGTGATGGTACTGATTTAGCCATAACGATGCAGCTATGTAGCAACTATAAACAAGAACGATCCAAGATGGAGATTTTTTTTTGGTCAAGCTAATTCAAGGTATCTGTGGAGAGCAAGTCAAGCAAAATGAGATGAGCTGTTGTACTGTTTGAGGGTGAGTTTGATGAGAGTGACTACAGTGATTTATAAAGAGAGGACAGACCGTTCTAGCTCCCAATTTGTGACTGCTTGGGTATACAGTTTCCATTCGTTTTCCTATGTATTGAAAACAGAGTGTCCGGTCCGCACGAAGACGTAAGAGTTAGGCATAGGGTAGTGAATGAAGAATCAAGACGATGGTCTAACTGACCCTAGTTCGGCCGAAATGGTCAACAAATTCATCGCCGAAAATCACCCTTGCCTTGCTATCTGGGCTTATGAAACGCTGGGTTGCCTCGTGTAATGTGCTAGGCAAGGCGCTCGATATCCTTGGCTTGGTGTCAGAACTCGACGTGCCTGAGACCGGCGGGAAATCTTTCAGAGACAAATGGTTTTGGATCCCGTAGAAACCAGCGGCCAAAATTGCGGCCAAAGCGTACTACAAACAGCCAAAACAATAGGAAGAATTTATTTGTCAGCAAACAAGTAGATCAGAGAAGAGAATTGTCGTCCCAGTCGATTAGGCGGTTACGTACATGTGGATTCATGTCTGCACCAGGTACTCGGACCTCAAGTCGAGTTGCTTTGGGATCGCAATTGGGGGGTGCAATGATTCGAACAGAAGCTAATCGACTATCAAGACCCCAGCTGATCTGTGTTGCAGCCCAGAAGCCCTCGACTAAGCGTTTGTAGCCATTGATAGTGGGGATGAGGCAAGGAACGATATCTGCCAAACAGGTCATCAGGCCAGCGATGAACTCTTCTGCTTGGACTGAGATGTTTGACGTATGGTCGGGCCAACTGGGGTGGGTTTGTTGGCCTGCAAATAGATTGTCTTGTTTGTTGTTTGACCAGAGTGAGATGTGCACATGTCCTGAGCATCCAGGGAGGTTGGAATGTGGCTTGGCCATGAAGGATGGAATGATCCCATACTTCATTCCAACGTTCTTGGCAGTAAACTTGAATCTATATACTTGCAACAAAGCAAATTAACTAGATGGACCAGCTGTAGTAGATAGGAAAGGGATAAACAAACGTACAAGGTTGCATTGTCTGCCATCCTCAGAGCGTCCCGGTATTCTAGTGCTGTTTCGTAGACACCAGGTCCTTACAAGACAACGCACGGGTTAGGTGAGGGTACAAAGATACGCGCCAGCTCTCTGGATTACTCACCCGTTTCGGTGTGATGTCCTTCGATTGGTATACCAAACCTTTGCGATGTTTCAAATAGATCCTGAAAGTATTCCTTATGTAGCCCAGGGCGCAATACTGAGTATCCGTGCATACCGGGAGTCAGCGGGGTCAGGTTGACGAAGTGCTTGTCTTTGGCCGACTGGGCAGTTTCTATAGATGGCAGAGAAACGAAATTGACCCATGAGACCAAAGTCAGCAATCTGTTTTTTTTTTTAAAAAAAATCCACCATCCACGTAGGCGAAAAAGGCCCTATTGAAAGAGGAGGCAAACCTTTAAACTGAAAATATTCATACTGTGTGGAAATACAAAACGATTCACAGCGGTCAATGTTTTTTGAGCAGACGGCAAATCGGTATGTGATCGATTCATAGTACTTAGGAAACACGTGCCTCAATGCCAACTTGGGCCTCGATAGTAGCCTGATCTTTCAGTTTCGCCAAGACAGTTTTCAGTAATCCACGTGGACAAGCGCAAAGGGGTGTCTTGGGATCACTAGGACTAAAGAAGTCGATCAGGAAGAACGGAGTACCGTAGTCATCGGTGGATGTTAGATCTTTTAGTTCCCATGGCACGCTTCTGTATGAATCTAAGTCAACTCGAGCTATTAAATCTCGATAACCATTCTGACTGTTTGATATTGTAAGTTCTGGTTCATAAGTACGGTCATGGATATCCTAGAGAAAAATAAATGGAAAGATGAGAAAAAGTCCATGGTGGAAACGGAAGATAGCAGCTAGTTATGATAATTATGTAGATTTACCCAACCAAAGATGACACTGCACCAGCCCAAACCATCACTCTTGATCGCCGACAGTAACTTGGTGGTGGAGATCAATTTGCCTCTGAGTACGCCGTCGGCATCGATTCCAGCGAGTTTGACTTTCTGGTAATTTCTTAGTCTGTGGGTCCAGGATGCAACGAGTTCTTCGGTTTTCTTATCATTCTGTGATCTAGACATCGAGTTCAATCCGTGTACGCGAAATGGTGGTAGGTGGTTATTGATTGATTTCTCTTCTCTCTGAATCGGTTGTTATGTTAGGGCATCTCCACCGGGGTTGCTAAACCGGGTTGCTATGCTAAATATAGCAACCCAACCCGGATATAGCAACTCCACCGGGGTTGCTATACCCCAGAAACCCATACCTGGGTTGCTATAGGAGTGCCAGATGTGGCACTCCTATAGCAACCCGATAGCAACCCATCGGCCAGATATCACACAGCAAACAAGTGTGATATCTGGCCCCTCCCCCCCCCGGTTACTTTTCACCACACACAACCGGGAGGCTTCGGTTACACCCGAAGCCTTTCACCTCCCCAAGCTACGATATATCGTAGCTTGCGGTGGGTAGCAACCCAGCCTCGGGTTGCTAAGACTGCGGCGAGGAGCCCCGGCACAGTCGATTTAGCAACCCGGATAGCTCCACGCGGTGGAGATGGCCTTAGGATGCTCGGTTGTGACACTTGAGCGCCGGACGCATTCAGACGCCTTCAGGACGTCTTTTTTTGACGACTTGAGGGCGTCTTTTTTCAATTCAATGCACCTGTCAGCAGACGTTTACGACTTCAAGGCGTCTTGTGATTCAATTGAATCAGGAGTTTTCAAGGCGCCTTGATGTCGCCTTGCAAACGTCTTCCGGCACAAGTCGTCTCCAAGGCGGATCCCAGTCCGCCTTTGAGACGACCAAACCAAATTAAGATTCAATTCACTTATGGTTTGCAAGGCGCCTCGATGGCGTCTTGCAAACGTTACCCGACCCTAGTCGTCTCCAAGGCGGATGCCAGTCCGCCTTGGAGACGACTTGAGCATGAAGTGGAATCGGCCTAGAGCCGACTTCAAGACGCATAAAGCCGTTGTCAGGCCGTTTAAAAACATTCCGGCCGCCCGGCTCGGCACGCCTCGAGAACGAAGCCATCGAGCTCTCAATGGCTCCACATCCTCATCAGCTCACTCAAGGGCTAGTGGGTTTGGGGCCAAACCCACTTGGGTTGGTAGCATTGCGTGTATATGTGTATATGGGCTATTTACAATTTGACTAGAAAAAAGGAATTGAGGGGAAAGTGAGGGAAGGAAGGCAAGGGATCAGAATGGAAGGAGAGAGGAAGCAAGGGAAGGAAGGGAAGGCAGCGCAAGAGAGTGAAAGGAATACATGGAGCATAGACAGGAAGGGGAAAGGATACTACCTCAAAAGAAATCCTCCTCGGTGTGGGAGTCACATTGATTCTCCAGCCCCATACGGGCTACAACATCGACGTCGCTAGGGAGCTGTTGATCTTCATCACTCCAGTTGTTGACTGTAGTAGTGCCGTCCCAAAGGCGGGCATTGAGCTCGAGAACGAGGTGGCCAAAGACGGTGTTGTGAACTATTGATTGGTGCCGACGCACCTCAAGATCCTTGTCAATATCCTCCCATGCACATGGGAGCTTGGCGGACAGGTTTGCTATTTGGTTGATTTGGTTAATGTTGAACATGGCCCTAAGGTAAGCCAGCCGGGCCCGGCATGGTGGGGTAATTCACGAGTCAGTTAGGATTTGACTTGGGGTGAAGTCCTTGAAGCGTTGATCCATGTTGATGTAGGCATCAGACACCAGTCTGTCTAGTTTGGGGGGCGGGAAGGGGGGGGGGACTCGCCGGCAAGGCCGATCCAGACAAGTTTGGAAAAGATGTTCTTCTTGCCCTTAAGGACGGTAGCTATATGGCAATCAAGTTTGGCCTTGTATCCAGGGTCTTGAGAGTAGTTGTCTGGCATGTTTGCGGCCTTAAAGGCCGCGGGAGTCTGTTCAATAAGGTCCTGAAAAGAGTCCAAGTGAGCATGCGTGAGAGGATGAGCAGCAGAAATGTTGGCTTACCTTGACAAGGATGAATGGACTTCGCTCGGCAATGCGCTTCTTGGCTGATCGTCGTTGTGGAAATAATGGTGACCTTGGCAACAGAAATGGTAGGTTGCCCTTCTTCCTGGTTGGTTCCGGTGGTTCTTTGATTTCCTCTGCGGGATAAACAACTGTTAGTGGATAGTCAACTGGATTCCCTACAACACCTTTTACTCAGCAAGGGGACCGTTCCTCTTGCGTTCGCCTTCCTGATGTTGTCCTTCACAGTTCCGATTGTCCGCACACGCTGAATAGTTGCTGAGAGAGCTCTAAAAACAATAAGATTTCTTATGTGCGCTGTTGTTGATAGCTATCTACTTTGATGATAAGGTAAGATAAGATCTGCAACCCTGATACAACTCTCTATTTATACAACAGTCCCCCCAATCATGTCCCGCAATCCCCGGTACTGTTCCTGGAGCCCTACTTGCCTGTCTCCTCAATCCCGCATTGCACCGCAGCCTGCCCCCAACTCCTATACCCCGTTGACCCCTGCAGTCGTCTGTCACTCCCCTGCGCACGACTCCGCTCCTTCTGCCCCCGCTCCGCTTGCGGCCTGGCGCCCCGAACCCCATGGTTCCGCCCGGTCCCCTATGTTGCGCATACTGAAGCGGCCTTTGTCCGCTTGACCAATCGCCTGCGCCAACTATAGAATGTCACATGCTGCGCCCCGTGCTTTTCCCCGCGGAATGTCCGATGACATTTGGAAAGTACCCCCCTTACCTCAGGCTCAGTCTGCTGCTGAGCCCGCGGCTGCGGGCTCAGCTTCAGTGCTGCACCTCTGGTATATAAGTTCTCCCACATCTCCCTTGCTTTTGAATCCTGTCCTCAGTGATTCCCACACTACCCACCCCTTCCCATACCTTCAATTGTACACTCTCCCATACCCACCTCCCTTTCCCATACCCACCATGCCCCATCCCCAACCCCCCTGTGATTGTTGCGCCGCATGGTCCAGCCACGCCTCTTCTGTATCCCCTATGCTGAAATAATATGCGCCATATGCTTGCCCCGCTAACCTGAGACAAACACCCGTGCCATAGCGAGATACTTGAGAGAAAAAAAAAAAGTAAGTTACAAGTGCCTGGACCGCCCCGGATTGAGAACCACTTAGTCCCCGCACTTCCATTTTTTTTTTTTTTTCTTTTTCTTTTCTTTTTTTTTTACACCCACAACTTGAGATACTCAATGCTAAAGCTGAGATTGAACCTTGAGGAAAACTTGAAGAAACTGATAACTTGATGAACTGATAACTTGAGGAAACTGATGACTTGAGTAAAATGATAACCTGAGAGAAACACCACACCGCAATCCTGAGAGAAAGAGAAACCACGCCCGCAACCTAAAGATGAGAGAAAGAAACCGCGACCGCAATCTATTGAATCCTGAAACAAAAACCCCACCCGCCCGCCGAGGTACCTGGACCGCCCCAGATGGAATTTCTGCACAATTGCCTGTACCCCTTGCCATCCTGAATATATAACAAAGAAAACCAGTAAACCCATTCACAAAACACAACTACATCCCGCTTTAGGGTGACTGACATCCTGGGGTGGCTAGTTTATCCGGCTGTAGACCAGCTAGCGCACCCCCTCACCAATTAAGGCTTGGCCTATGGCCCCCATCCTCCCCCCGCTTTTGGCCGCTGTCCTCAGCGGTTTGTTCCTCGCACTTTGCCGCAAGGAACACTCACCGGCCACCTCTTCATCGGCGCCGGGAGAATCTGCTTGACCTGCCTCATTGGCGGGCGGCTCCGAAGGAGTTGGCTCCAAATCCAAATCTTCATCATTCTTGTCTTCAGATCCTGAAACGAGGGTTTCGTCAAACGCGTCAATCCCCAAGCATAGAACCGCTTCACGTGGGATGCCGCCGCCTTCCGCTTCAACGGGGTTCCGTCCAATTCTTCCAACTGATAACTTCCCCCAGGAAATTTTCTGACCACGCGATAAGGTCCGTTCCATCGGTTGGCGAACAACTTCCCCCACTGTGTTTCCAAGCTCCGATTGTACAGAAGGACAAGATTGCCTTTCTGTAACGGGTCCCGCAACCGGTGAGCGCAACGCTTGTCCCAATAGCAGACCGACTTCGCCCAAGATTCCCGCAACCGCTTTGCCGCCTTTGCAACAACTTCCTCTTGTCTGAGAAGTTGTTCCGCCCGCGCCTCCAACAATTCTTCCGAAGTTTTCACCTTCCACCAGTTGATAGCGAGATAAGTGAGCATCTTGATATCGACCGGCAACACAGGCTGTCGCCCATACAGGAGTTTGTACACCGAATAACCGGTGCCCCGCTTGGTTGAGATCCGATCCGCGAAAAGGACTGCCAGAAGGAATTGATGCCACTTCCGGCCGTCTTCACCGCACATCTTGACCAGCGTGTTCTTGATTGGCTGATGTCCCTGCTCAATTATCCCGGCGCCTTCCGGATAATACTCCGTGACCCTGCCAAGCTTTGCCCCACATGACTGAACAAGCTTCATCAGACTTCCTCCAAATTCCGCACCCCCATCCACCGTGACCAGCCGCACACATCCGAACCGCGAGAACCAGAACTCCTCCAGGAATTGGCCAACCTTGTCCGCCAACAGCGTGACCAAAGTGATGGCCTCGACCCACCCCAACAGATCATCCCTTGCGACGAGTAAGTAGGCGTAATTACCCGCCTTGATGTGAACAACATCCAAGGAAATCCGACTGAACCGACTGAACAACAAATCCTCCCCTGTTGGGATGCCCACCTCCTTGGGGAGCGCCAAGCTCCAACGTTGACACGCCTCACAGCTCTGGACCCAGACACGGACCGACTTCACCATACCAGGCCACCAGAAACGCTGCCAAACACGGGCACACGTTTCCACCTTGCCCCAATGCCCCAACTCCTCGTGGAGGCTCCAAAGGATGACTCCCTGGCTCGCTTGACAAGTTGCCACCACCAGCGGTATGGGAGACCGCCTACGCCAAAGTTGACCTTCCCGCACAAAGAAGTTGATGCTATTTCGACGAACCCACGCTTTCAATTTGGTTGAAGTAGCATCAGGGAAATTGAGGGTACTTAGGTAGGTCTCCATCAGCTCGTACTTCCCGCTCTGGCGAAGAGGAAGTTCAATGCCAACTGTTGTCGCGCCCGCCTTCATCAGCCGTTCTTCCACGTCCAACGCCTCTGCTGAGCGGAACCACTCTGCTCCCTCCCCTTCCGCCACTCGCAACAACGCATCAGGCATTGTGAACGCCTTGCCCGGAACATGGACCACTTTGAAAGAAAACAATTGAAGGTAAGCCACCCATCGAGTCATTGGAGCATTTGGGAGAGTAGGAGAATTGATCATCCTTGCCAGCGCTTCTGCATCACCTAGGAGTTCAAAGAACAACCCCAACAACATGTGTTGCAGCTTCTGCACCACCTTGGTGACCCCGCACAGCTCAAGCTTTGGCTGGGAGCATTGCGACTTGGTTTCCGTGAAAGTGATTGACTCGTAAAGAACCGGCCGATCTTTCCCGTCCTCCTCTTGCGTCAGCACGCCTCCCGCACCGAATTTGCTGGAGTTGACCGTCAGCCGAATCCCATCCTTCCCATAATCGAGATCCTTGAGCGTGATCTCCCTACCAACAATCTCTTTCAGCCAAGTGAACGCGCGATTGCATTCCTCGGTCCACTTCCACTCAGTCCCCTTGCAAGTGAGCCGCCTCATCGGGCTTGCGATCTCCGCAAACCGCTCGATAAACATCTGCACATAACTACACAACCCTAAAAACTGAAGGATGTGAGTTACGGTTTTTGGAACTGGCCACTCCATGACTTTGTTCAACTTAGCCCAAGTGATGCTCCTTCCGCGAACTGAGACTTCATGACCGAGGACCTCCAAAGCCGGAACGCAGACCGCGAACTTCTTCCCTGAAACCGTAAGACCCGCGGTCTTGATTTGGAACAAGATCCGCTCCAAAGTGACCGCATACTCCCAAATGAACCGCCTGATGTCCGGGTTGTCCACCAAGACCGTCCCGCCGTAATCCGACTTTGGTCCCTTGATGCCCGCGTCATCAATAAAGATCTGGACCAGATGAGGCAAGTCGTCCTGGAGGATCCACACCATCTGCGCTTGGTACACAGCTACCAAATTGGTGGCTCCCTGCGGAAGACGAGTCAGCTGCATACGCCCCAACCAAGTCTCAAAAGCCGTGAGTGGCCGCGACTTGGGGTGCAATTCCCGCTGATCGTACCCGCCCATGACATCAACCAACCCATAACAAACCCGTCCCGCCATGGACTCAACGAGCTCATTGACGCGCGGAGGAAGACCTGCATCCAGAATGGTAATGGAATTCAGTCTCTGAAGATCATGAACAATCCTCAAACTCGTCCCATCCTGTTTCAGCACCGGAAAAATTGGGCTGGAGTAGCTTGAGCAAGACTGCTCATACAACCCCGTCTGCACCCGCTCCTGTACCAACTCCGTGAAGGTATCCCAAATAGTCACCGGAACCGGAATTGGCTTGATCTGCCACGGTTCGTGGGGTATCACCGGAATCCGATAAGGTGCCCCTATTCCCCTGTCCAACAGCCTGCGCTCTTCAGGGGAAAACGCCAAAGCCTTTGCCTGCAAGGTGACGAACTGGGCTAAGAGCTTCCACTCTTCCTGGCTCACCCACCCCGGAGGTCCAAAGTTGAGACTCGCCATCCGTTCCTCAGTGATACGCTCCGTCGGCACGAAATCCGGAGGCCGCACCCAAAGTGGGGTAAGATAGGGGTCTCTTCCCCACTGGATGGGCTTCAACGGTGAGTTCAAGCTTTGCGGCATTGGCTCATTCCGCGGCCTAACCTTCCGCGCCACCGGCTTGTACTTAGCCCCGCACGATTCAACCCTCCGTAGAACAACACCTTCTTCTTCTGATATCCTGCGGACTGGGAAACCAAAGACTCTCGAATCGCTCACGACCGTGGCACAAGGTAGGGTTTCTCAAAGTGTAGTAGATACCCTTGGCGGTGCACAATTGGGAGGACTTACTTCTACACCTTTTGCCTCTGCTCCATTGTGTTCCTCCTCCATCCCCTCACTCCACACCTCCACTTCCTCTTGCGGACCAACTTCCCGATAACTCCGCCTATGGCCTGACAAAACGGAATTTCTCACGTACGTGGCACTTGGTAGGGTTTTTCGAAAGGTAGTAGAAACCCTTGGTGGTGCACAATTGGGAGGACTTACTTCTAGACTGGTTGCCCCCGCTCCATCGCTTCCCTCCTCCATTCCTTCTCTCCAAACCTCCGGTTCCAAGTGCGGACCGACTTCCCAGGATTTCCGCCTATGACCAGACAAAAGGAATTTGCTCACGTACGTGGCACTCTGTAGGGTTTTACAAATGGTAGTAGATACCCTTGGAGGTGCATAATTGGGAGGACTTACTTTTGGGTCTTTTGCCTCCGCCCCATCATCCCCTATTCCTTCCTGCTCTTTAGGAGTCGACCGTCCGCACAATGCTAGAGCTTACACCGCGCGGATTGACCGGCCGACACCTAAAAACCCCGTGCCAAAGGGGAAGCCTCCTGCTTCTCCCTCCCTCGGCACTCATCCTCCCCCCCATCCGGTCCCAGCCGGGTCTCCCATCTCCCGCTTGACGGCTGACAGATCGTCGTTGCGAACCGTCACCCTTGGGAGTCCGCCACCAAAAGGACCTCCTCCTTGCGGACCGAATCAAACCAAAGACCGGCTTGGAAGGCAAACAAAAACGGCCTTCCAAGGATGACTTCGGCGGACCTTACCACCAAGAAAGAGACCCTCCGCCTGGTCTTTGCCACCTCCACCCACTCACTCTCCACCACTCCCGCCGCCTTGCACTCATGGCCGCCGATTCCTTGCAAGCCGATGTTGGCTTGTTGGGTAACGAGATCCGCATCCTGAGCCACCTCCGCCGGCAAAAGGTTGACCATCGACCCGCTGTCAATCATCACCCAAACTTGCTGATCCCCAATAGTCATCTGAACATAACCAAGGGGGCAGGAGATGGAGTCCGAAGGAAACTCCTCTGGGTGATATTGGCACGAATGTTTGGCCTCTGCTGAACTCACGTTGAACGCCACCCGATTACCTTCCGCCTTGAGGCCCTCACTCTCCTTGAGAGACGCTATGAGCTCTTCCGCCATCAGAGGGGAAACCAAAGCCAACTCTTTGATGGAAAGAGTCAGCGGGCCATCCCCGTTCAGAGCACGCTTGGCCAATTACGCCACCTTCTTCTTCCCGGTGGGCACTGCCACTCCTCCAGGCTGCGAAACTTCGTTTGCCTTACCCTTCTTTGGAGGGTCCACATCCATGCGGTCGTACCCGCCGTAGCGGGCCGTCACCTCATCGGATTGAATGCACACCTCTGATTGGACAGCCGGGGGTGTCCATCCAGACGACCCAACAACTATACCCATTGAGGATTTGACCTCCGCCTTTGGGCCTTCCGCTGTCTCCCCCTGCCCTGCCGCCGCTGCACGGACCACGTTGCGCCGCACAGCCGCCTTGATCGGTTCAAGCAATCTAGGGAGGAAATAATCACCGTTATAGATCCTCACACGCCTACCATTTAAGTCGTCCGTCAACTCTTGACATCAAGACTTATAATGGGTATTCGACCCGCAATAAGTGCAATGAAGCCCCGGAGGCCCCGCGCGCGGAGGACCGCTCCGCTGACCGTTGGCTGGTGCCGACGATTGGGGCTGCGACTCCCGTTGAACCGTCTTCTGCATGAACAAACAAAGCTCCTTCAAAGTGTCAGCCAACTCCGCCACTTCAGCGGGCGCCACCGGCGCCGTGTTCCAGGAAGAGATCACCGGCCCGATTCCGCTCGAGATCGCCACCCCCGAATTCTCGGCCACCAACTCCATCATGTTGAACTCCGCCCGGACCGCTCCCCTAAGCAATGCCAAGTTGGGAAACAGGGTTCCCCCATCCCTTGACGGCCAAATGAGGTTCTGATTGTACAGCCTCCGCTGCACCCGCTCTTGAACCGGCGTGGCGAGCCCCTTGAGGAAGCTCCGCTTGACCGAAGCCGGTTCCCCAATGATCACCTCATTGCGGTTAAGGTACTTCACAATGCAATCAAAGGAAGTGATGTACTCATTGAATGCCCTTCGATCGTTGACCCCACCCGATGCCGCCTTGCTCGACGCGAGATTCTCCAAATCCGCCTCCCGATACCATTGCTGACGCGTACCCCACTTCTCCAACATCTCCTCCCTCAGACGCTCCCAGTTCTTTGCCTCGTACCCCTCCATCTCCTCCACATTGCACAACTCTTCTTTGGACTGAATGAAGTTGACGATTTGACAAACCTTGTCACCGTCCGATGCCCCTTTGGTTTCTGCCGCCAATTTGAAACAACTCAGAAATTGATCAACCACATCAACACTGAATCGGACTGCGGGAGAATCCCGCGGCAGAATCTTGACGCCCCTCGGTGGATCCGACGCCAACCCTCGCCTCCTCACCCCTACCGGCGCTTCACCAGCCGCCTGCTTCCCCTTCCGATTCTCCTCCGTTCCGTCGTCCATGTTGACCTCCGACGTGATGCCGTAGGTACCCAGACCTCCCCCCTTCGGAGGGGGAGGGAAAAACTTGGCGGGAGCAAGGGTGAACTCGGAAGAGGAGGCTCCGCCCGACACAGTTGTAGGAAGATAAGTGTCAGAACCACTCATCCTCAAACAATGATAAACAATATATATGAAAAAAAAGATGTTTTGACCCGTCCGCAGGTTGGAAACAGAAAGAATTTCCCGGCCAGACCCCCAATATGTGGAAATAATGGCTACCTCGGCGACAGAAATGGTAGGTTGCCCTTCTTCCTGGTTGGTTCCAGTGGTTCTTTGATTTCCTCTGCGGGATAAACAACTGTTAGTGGATAGTCGACTGGATTCCCTACAACACCTTTTACTCAGCAAGGGGACCGTTCCTCTTGCTTTTGCCTTCCTGATGTTGTCCTTCACAGTTCCGATTGTCCGCACACGCTGAATAGTTGCTGAGAGAGCTCTAACAACAATGAGATTTCTTATGTGCGCTGTTGTTGATAGCTATCTACTTTGATGATAAGGTAAGATAAGATCTGCAACCCTGATACAACTCTCTATTTATACAACAGTCCCCTCAATCATGTCCCGCAATCCCCGGTACTGTTCCTGGAGCCCTACTTGCCTGTCTCCTCAATCCCGCATTGCACCGCAGCCTGCCCCCAACTCCTACACTGCCAGCATAATTGCCTAGGATGAAGTCATCCCAGTTAAACTGGGATGCACTCAACCAATTTAAACTTGGTTGAAATCAACTGATGAAATATAAATCCAAGGGACCCCCCTTGGTTTTATATTTCATTGGTTGAGGTCAACCTAATTTACATTGGTTGTTTGCATCCTAGTTTAACTGGGATGAACTCAACCTAGGCAATTATGCTGGCAGTGCTATACCCCGTTGACCCCCGCAGTCGTCTGTCACTCCCCTGCGCACGACTCCGCTCCTTCTGCCCCCGCTCTGCTTGTGGCCTGGCGCCCCGAACCCCGTGGTTCCGTCCGGTCCCCTACGTTGGGCATACTGAAGCGGCCTTTGTCCGCTTGACCGATTGCCTGCGCCAACTATAGAATGTCACATGCTGCGCCCCGTGCTTTTCCCCGCGGAATGTCCGATGACATTTGGAAAGTACCCCCCTTACCTCAGCCTCAGTCTGCCGCTGAGCCCGCGGCTGCGGGCTCAGCTTCAGTGCTGCACCTCTGGTATATAAGTTCTCCCACATTGTCCATAGGCCTCGGTATCCAGTCGTAGTAAGACCTTGCGCACTTTGTTGCGAACAAATGTTCAAAATGTTGGAGGGAATAATTCCCTCCCAATCGACGATTGCAGGTTGGGATTGGGGAACACTTCTCTGGTCATCTGAGTGTTGAGGCTGATGAGGATAGTCATCGGCCTCAACTCCTCTTCAGGCATCTGGGAGAAAAAAAAAGGGTCAGCTAATATGGAATATGTGGCAATAAGGCCTGGAAAGTTGAATGAAACTTACATCCAACAGGCCTTGAGCCCACCAAAGAGTCTCATCACCCAGTCGGAATCGGTCTCCCATGGCCTGGAGTCGAGCTTGAATGGATTGGATCGAGCTAGGGGTGAGGCGGCTGTTGGATCAAGAAGATATTGATGAGTGTCGGCTGGGGGGGAGACTGGAGTTGGTGTCAGATGGGTCAGTCGCCTCTGATACATCCTGTTCGGCGTTGCCTGCAAGTAGCAATGTTCAGCGGCGGGCTGGGGTATGATAAAGTGAGGGGGAGGGGGGAAGGCGGTTTGTAGGGGGGTTTCAAACAGGTCCGATGTTCCCCTTGCGGGCCGAAGTGGGTTCAAGCCTTACCTCACCTTGGGTGCTTGCCTCCTGCGCCTGCAGCCCTTCTTGGTGTGGAAGGTTATCGCGGATCGGGCTGGGTATATGGGGGCTGTAGGTGCTAGGAGTGGCGGACCATCCGAGTTGGCAAGGCGGGTGCCGATCTGAATTTGGAGGGGGAGGATGAGAGGAAGGGGGGTTAGAGGAAGGGACCAGTGGGTTAGAGGAAGGGACCAGAGGGTTAGAGCAAGGGACCGGAGGGTTAGAGAAAGGGATTGGTGGGGTGGAGGAAGCAATCACGGCATTGTTTGGAGCTGCATAGCTGTAAGCGGGGCCAGGGTGATAATTCGGAATCTGCGACATGTTTTCTTCAAAACATGTTGCAGATGGTTAGTAAGGGATGATGATGTGAATTGAGAAGGGGAAATGACTTACTGAAGGTGATCGTGGTTGATACGGCGCAAGAACAAGGGGGTCTTCAAGATTGGTTGTCGGACACGTCTCGTTTTCTGGATAAATCTGGTGGGAGAAAAAAATGTTAGTTGCGCGGTTTGACTAATATATTGGTGATATGTTAGAAGGGAGGGGACTTACTATGTTTTGATGGAGGGTGGTTGTTGATTGGAGGGGGTGGCTGTTGATTGGAGGGGGTGGTGGTTGATTGGAGGTGGGATGCGAGCCGGACTTGGATATCTCCGGCCCGCGGGGCTGGAAGTTCACCTGCTGCCTGTCACAGTGCACTGTCACACAGCAAGTGAAACTTTCACCTGTTTGTGGCCCGCGCGGGCTGAAAGGGATGTGGTGCCTGTGACATTGCAATGTCACAGGCGTGGCCTGTGCCGCGGGCTGAAAGAGCTCTGGCCCCTGTGACAGTGCACTGTCAATGACAGTACAGCATATTTCACCTGTCTGTGAAATAGTGCACAGAAAAGTGTGCACTGTCATTATACAGTGACAGGAAGTTTCAGGTGAAACTTCCCCGCTGTGTGTAAATTGTAATATGCACATCCTGAAATTTATCCATGATACAACAGATACTTTGGTGTGAAACCAAAATAGCAATCTGAAACTTGATTCCAAAATAGCAATCCAAATCTTATCCAAATGTTTTATTTCATTTTTCTAAGTGAGACAAATAAGGGCAATTGTATGTATGTAAGTGAGTATGTTACATGTTTCATCAAACAAGCAAGTATTTTAAGTGTTTGGTTATGCATTTGAACAAAAAAACATCTTTTTAAGTGTTTGAAAAATCAAGCAAGGCAAACACAAGGCCAAGTAGCTCTTGCCCTCAGGGGGTTATAAAGCCCTCATTCCCTCCTTTTGATTTGGTTGGCTACAAATATCACCTGGCCAATCTGATTATTACTTTGAACATTATAACTAATTAGAATACCTAATCCTTGGATCATTATAACTAATTAGAATACCTAAGCAATTGATCATTATAACTAATTAGATTATCTAATCAATTGATCATTATAACCAATTAGAATATCTAATCAATATGAAAATGCCTGGTCAGTTGCACATGTTCATTTCTCAGACATTGATTGGCCATCCCTGATGTGTTTTAAATTTTACTGTTCCATGCAGGTTTTCTCACAGTTTTGCATCATGATGGGCATGAGAAATATGTTTGTAATTATTGTGGTGGTAGATCACTAGAGTTAAGGTATCTTCGAAGACATCTTGAGTCACCTGGTCATAAACAGATGAAAGCCTCTTTGGAAAAGGTTCCAAATAGGTCTGGAAATGTTTCACAGGCTTCTGCTCATTTATCAAGATGTTCACCTGGAGCCACAAGCAGGATTTACCTGGATGAATCATCAAGATTTTCACCTGGAGCCACAAGCAGGCTTTACCTGGATGAATAATCAGGAATTCAGAATGAGCCAAGCATTTCCCTGGAGGAATCATCAGACCTTCATCTTGAGCCAGCTCATCATGAATTGCCAAGTCCTCAGGATTACTTGATCCCATTGGACATGAATGACAAATCAGGATTTGGGTTTGGTGGATCAGAAGGCAACTCTGAAGATAGCTCAGAAATAAGATTGAACTGGGATCAGTGGTTGATGGATGATCCCTTATCATCTGCCTTTCAATCTGTGGTTCCTGAAAACTTCAATTTACCAGGAGATGAGAACTTACCAGAAATTGAAGAGGAATTGGAGCCAAGTGCCCAATGGTATCCTTTTCCAGAAAAAATGGTATGTCATTTATCTCATTTGGATCATATTATCCATCCATAATCACAGAAATGATATCTTTGTTCAATGTTTATTGATTTGTCTGCGAATTTCTCTGACATCCTCCTCATTGATAGTACCTCATTGCGGCACTGATGCTTGGCCACTTGCATCATATAATGTCACAAGCCATGTATCACCAAATCCACTTGTTACTTCAGCTTTGTCAGGTGAATATTCCACACTGGGAAACAATCAGGAGGAGAAGGGAGAAAATACAAAAGATGCTGAACATAAATATCATGGAAAATCTATCAGTCTTGAATAACATGTGTTATTCACTTAGCTTGAAAGATATCATCAGTCATGTGAGTCACTAGTGCCTACCTGATCTTTTAATCAATTCCATAGGCCCCACCACAATTGATGAAAGATGTATTTTGTTTTCCTCTCAGGAGGTGGGAAATCCTTATGTCAGTAAACATCTAGAGTTCTATCCACATGAGACATATGGGAAGAAAATTAATTCCCTGAGTCAAAGTCAGAAATGGTGTGAATGTTTATCCCGCCATGGGAGAGTCCAGATGGTTGAAAATGGGAAAAAACACTATTACATCTTTGATCCCATCACACTAAAGGGACCTGGACAGAACATTGTAGTACCAATATTCTTCTTCAAGGTAGAAAAAAAATTACATGCCAAATGTATAACACCAAAGTTGAATGATGCCCCCAGTCAGGAATTTCAATATGGCACACCCAATCTGGCCATAATGGTACCCAGTCATATTGGTTACAATTCACCAGAACTTCATACCATTTGTGTGGAACAATTTGACCTGATCTATTCAGAAATGCCAGATATTGATGGAAAGAAATTCATAAACAAAATCAACCATCATATTATTGAATTTGATGAATATGGCCACCATTCTTCCATTCTTGTACCTAACCCCTGGAGGAATAAGGCAAAAGGCAAGGTGATCCAACATGTGCCTATTACACTATACTCAGATGATACATCAGGAAACCAATCTAAGAGATGGAATAAACATGTTTCCTATTATTTCACTCTTAGTGGTCTTCCCCCATCACATAGCAACATGGAGTACAACTGCCATTTTGTTTCTACATCTAATGTTGCTGGGCCTCTGGAATTGGGAGAGTCAATTGTCCAAGAGATGAAGTAAGTCCATTCTATCTTGACCAAAATCCCAAAGTATTGCCTGTTTCACTGATATTGCATGAAATAGCTCTTTGACAATTGAAGGTACCTTTGCCTATGATGCCAGTCTGCAAGATGAAGTTTTGATCATGAGTATGGTCCTTTGCTATCTGGGTGACTCCCCAATGGCTGCAGAGGTGACAAATACACCCATTCCAGGGAACTGCAAGAATCCGTGCCGAATGTGCCATTTGAGGGTTGATGAAGTTAAAGAAAGGAGTGGTTTGGATTACATTTATTGATTCTTTGGGATAAACAGCTTACCAGCCCCACGGAGGTGGTATCAAACCGTTCAGAAGACAAATGATGCATGGAATGTACTCAAAACAAAATCCAAGGTAGAATGTGACAAACACATGAATGAGTTTGGATTGGTTTACAAACTTCAAGATCAATTGATTGAATTGAGACGCAATAATCCTCATGACCGGCAAAGAATAGAGGCCATTGAAAAAGCTGAACCTGACCGACTTTGCAATGTATTTACACAACTCTTAGAGTTTGATGGATGCCAAGACACACCTGTGGAAATTCTGCATGTCTTCTCCCTTGGAATTGTCAAGTATTTGGTAAGAGACTTCATGGAAAAACAGAAAGACCTTTCCAAGATGGAGGCCCTGTTCAACTCAGTTAACTTGAATGGCCTCAACATCCCTCCAATCCAAGGAAAATACATGATTACCCACTGGAAAAGTTTTGTAGGGAAGGACTTCAGGACCATAGTACAGTTGGCCCCATTTGTGTTTTTTCCATTCATGGATGAATCCCAAAAGAAAATATGGATTCCTTAATGCACAATTGGAAGCTTAATATTCCAGACAACTATTGAAGACATGTATCAATACATTGCTGAATTTGAAAAACAGATTCAAATATTGATGTATCACATTCTCATGATGACAGCACAATGGGCAAATAAGCCAAAGCTTCACATTATATCACATCTCCCAGACTCAATCAAGCGGTTTGGGCCACCAAAATTATTTGCCACTGAGAAGTTTGAGAGCTTCAATGGCCGGCTCAGGCACACTGCTGTTCACACCAACCGGCTCAGTCCAGGACACGATATTGCTATCAGTTTCAGTAACTACCATATCATGCACCTGATCCTGTCAGGTGGTTACATGTTTGACCATAATCAAAAAAAGTATTACCAAGCATCAAATCAAGTGAGGGGAATATTTTCAGGAAATCCAGCTGCCCAAAAATCCATGGGATTCAACCCCCCAAAAGCGATTAACATTGGACAATACCCCTGTGTAAAGTCATCCAGAGTGCCTGAAGATGAAGCTGAACCGGTTCCAGATTCATTGAGAAGCTATTACCCAAATTCTCAAATCAAACAGGTCTGTTCATTGAGCCTCAATGACAAGGAATCAATTCAGAAGGACTCATTTTTCATAGTCAGTAAGATTTGCTTTATTTTTAGATTGGAGATGGTAACATTAAATGTGACACTGATACAATTTGAGAAACCTGCAGGAAGATGCCCATCATGGTAATGTGGGAATATCCTGTGTAATTTCAATTTGGGAAGTCATTCACCCTGAATGTTACATCATTAAAATAGTGGAATGCAAACTCTGTGGCTTACAAAAAGATAGCTCATTGAGGATAGTAGAAAAAGACGTAAAATTGACTTACATTCCTGCATCTGTGCGCCAGTCTTTCTTAGCAGATGTGATCCCCTTCCAACACAAATTGATGAATCTGTATTAATTTTTATCAGAAAATTATCTGTTGTGTAAATGCCCAACACAACTGCTTTGATGGTGGGTGTCACACAGGGATATCAAACAGATCCAGGAGACACTGGCAAGAGGGAACCACTGTTTCATGTGAAGTGCATCACAAACCGTATAACAGCTATCTGTTGAATGCATTCTCACATTGTCACTCTGAAATGAACAGAAGCATTTCCCAATTACAAGCTGACTTTATTACAGAGCATGACATGCAGACAGCTGCTTCTTGTGGTCAGAAAATATGGAATAATAGTCAGAGCAAAAAGAAGGGAAAGAATGTGGAATCTACAAGCAGATCCAACCACACTCAATTCACCCCCCAGGTTGAATCTAGATCATTGTATGACCCAAATTATAGCCCAAGTGCTGTATCAAATTACCCCAATTTTAGCCCACAGGCAACTCCAATGACATATCACCCTCCCCTCCCCCATTTAGCTTCAAGGTCACCATATCAGTCAACATCAAATCTATCTCAGCAACCCTATTTTAGCCCTCATATAGCTCCAAGGGCTTCCAATAATCCTCAATACCCAAATTATAGTCCTAGTGCTGGATCAAATTACCCTAATTTTAGCCCACATTCAACTCAACTGACATATCAACCCCCCCTCCCCCATTTAGCTTCAAGGTCACCATATCAGTCAACATCAAACCCATCTCAGAAACCCTATTTTAGCCCTCATATAGCTCCAAGGGAATCCAATAATCCTCAATACCCAAATTATGGCCCTAGTGCTGCATCAAACTCAAGGTACTCCATGTGCTCTTCTTCATGTCATGATATGGTCAATATTATTTGTATATATGTGTGAGAATCCTTTGTTATGTATGCTGATTTATGGCTACACCCATGTTTTGGTTTAACTTCATTTGTCTTTATAATTTATGGCCAATTGAGTGAATGAAAAAAAGCAAAACAAATGTAACCATGTTTTGGTTTAACTTCATTTTTTTTTATAATTTATGGCCAATCATGTGAATGGAAAAAAAAAAAACTGCACATTTTTACTTCCAAAAATCAGTGTGTGTAATGAGATTATTATTTTCCTCACACTCTTTTTTGTTTTTTTTAAAAGAAGATAATGCAGAAAACCATTGGAGGTTCTCAAGTCGACTTGAGAACCTTCACTGGTTCTCAAGTCAACTTGAGAACCCCAATGCGGGCTTCAAGTCAAATTGAGAACCTCATTTGGTTCTCAAGGACTTGAGAACCACATTTCACTGGTTCTCAAGTCTACTTGAGAACCTTCACTGGTTCTCAAGTTGACTTGAGAACCTCATGTGGTTCTCAAGTTGACTTGAGAGCCCCAATGCGGTCTTCAAGTTGACTTGAGAACCAAATGCGGTCTTCAAGTCGACTTGAGAACCAAATGAGGTTCTCAAGTCGACTTGAAGACCGCATTGGGGTTCTCAAGTCGACTTGAGAACCACATGAGGCTCTCAAGTTGACTTGAGAACCCCAATGCGGTCTTCAAGTCGACTTGAGAACCTCATTTGGTTCTCAAGCCGACTTGAAGACCACATTTTCACAGGTTTCCCAGGCCAAACCTTAAATTGGTCTTGAAGCCACCCTCAAGACCGATTTTTGTCTTGAAGGCAGCTTTTTTCATGTAGCCGTCTTGAAGACGACTCACCTGTCATCGAGGTGTGGCCGTGGTGTATACACCCTGTTAGAGCATCCACAGTTGTCTCTGTCAAGACTACACGTCGGTTGGACCGCGCAAGCGAGTAAAACGGGTTTACCCGGAACAATATAGTGAGCACGGTCCCAGACCGCTCCTGTTCAGACCATGCATATGCCATGAGTCATTTAGACCATGCATATGCATGAGTTCCCATAAGAGGTTGTAAGCGAGTGCTGATATTGAGTTCTCCTTCCCAGGACGAACCAAATCAAACCTCGACGAAGACACTTGAACAAATAAGCGAAGCAGGCAACCTGAAAGGTAAGTCTGGCTAGTCCCTTGTATGATGCTAAGGAAAAGAACTGACAATGGTTATCCATTAAACAGAAGCAATCCCAGCATCAACAAGAAATCAGGTCAACCTGACTCCAGCCTCAGTAAAAGGATTACTCACCCCCGTAGCAAAGGTGAGTAAGAACTACTGCAGAGACCTTTGAAAGCAGAATCAAGCATAAGACTACTGACTGATGTTGTTGTATGTCATCAGACCCAACCAGCCAGAAACGTCTTGCGGATTGCTTCATCCTCTAGCTCCCTTTCCATCTATCATAGTAGGGTCAACTGCAACTTGCTCTTAGGTAAAGAGCATTTCTTCTTTATCAATCTCTTTATTATCATATCTTGTAATTAGTTCAAAGTTATTATATACACTTGTCTAACTGGCAATGCATCTCTTGTGTTCATAATCTTTTAGTCTCAATAAGCTAACTTTATCAAGACGACACCCCACTCGTGCACTCAATAGCGCTTGATAGCAATCAAATCCCTATTAGGATTCTCAATAGAGGTCCATAAATTTATGGACCTCTATCGTGCTTGATAAGGTCAGTCGTCCTGGCTTTCACAGGTCACCTTTTGGTGAACCCTCCCCGACCAACATCCCCGACTTCAACCTCTCCCAAAATCCCTCCCCCCGAGTTATTGACTGGAGTTGCAGAGGGCACAAGTGTGGAACGGCTCAATAACCCAGCAATAGAGCTGGGTTATTGATCCACAAGTGGGGAAACTCTCGAGCTTGCTAAGAGCTTGACAGTTGTCAAAAAATTATCCACACAATTGTGGATGCTCTTAGAGCATCCACCACCGTCTCTGTAAAGTGGCTTGGTAAGCCAGCTTTACAGAGACAAAGACCCCGTGTGCCACCCTTGTGGCCTCTTCAAGCCTCTTTAACTGAGGAATTTCTAGGATTTTTGTTAGAGGTCTCTAAATTTAGAGACCTCTAACAAGCTTGGTAAGGTAAGATCCACCCGAGCTCCTCCATTCCCACAATTAAATCCTTGATCCCCCCCCTACAGCCCCGCTTACCGAGAAACTTGGAGAGTCCCCAAGGGTAGGGATGCTTGGTTAGCCAGCTGCAGAGCCCCCCTACTGAGTCACAAGGGTGTGGTTTCTTGGTAGGGTAACCATTGTGCTTGCTAACCTCTCCGCATTTGCACAAAAGTTAGCAAGACAATGGTGGATGCTCTTATGTCAAGTTATGGATTTATTTATACATGTGAGAAATGAAATGGCAACAGCTCTATTGCATGTCCCAATGGTAGTGTTAGCTCATGTGCGTCCCGGTACTGATCCCTCAAAACTTGGTATACTATTGCACTAACCTATGGATTGTCCCAATGGTGGTGTTAGCTCATGTGCGTCCCAGTACTGATCCCTCAAAACTTGGTATACTATTGCACTGACCTATGGATTGTCACAATGGTGGTGTTAGCTCACGTGCGTCCCAGTACTGATCCCTCAAAACTTAGTGAGGAAAGAGAAACCAGTACCGGTTGGCCCGGGACTAAGACTAAATACAATAGATGAGGCACAGCAAGACAACAGATAAAACCTAGAAAAAAACTCCATCTCACACCCCCTGATCCGGTTATCCACCTATCACATGATTGTCACAACCTAGTATGTCTAACAATATATTTATACATTCACATGCTATCAGACTATTATAATTACATATTTAGCATATATACTAGTCAGTATAAGATTAAAATAGAAAAGCCACACCTTTTATTTTATTCTTAGTGTTACACTCTTCCCATCAGAATTAGTCAGGAAGGCAGTATTGATTGATTGGTGAATTTAGCTGGAATAGTTGCCTCAATGTGATTAGAGGTATCTAAGCTGGGGTACATTGGGTCCAATTGTGTATTTGGAGTGTGAGCAGCTTCATAGATCATCTGAAGTGCATTACCACCCTGGTTCTGAGGGCTATCCAAGTTTGGATCAATTGAGATTGAGGATGATTCTTGGGTTTGCTTCACATAAGGGGCCTTTGCCTGTCATGCGTTCTTGCTAATTCCTGCAGAGGGCCCCATAGTGGTTGTTGCTCCTGCTGAAACAGATTAGGCTTGTTTAGCAGTATACTTGATGATTAAACAAGGGAAATGCCCCCAAATTTGGGGACTTGAGGTGAGTTTTATTTAAAGTGGGTGTTGTTGTTTGGGAGGGGGAAATGAATATTACCAAAAAGGATTATGGTGCAATTATATAAAAGACACAGAAAAACCAAAATTTGAATGAAGAATGAAAGAAAAAGAAAAAGAAAAAGAAAAAGAAAAAGAAAAAGAAAAAGAAAAAGAAAAAGAAAAAGAAAAAGAAAAAGAAAAAGAAAAAGAAAAAGAAAAAGAAAAAGAAAAAGAAAATGAAAATGAAAATGAAAAAGAAAATGAAAATGAAAATGAAAATGAAAATGAAAATGAAAATGAAAATGAAAAAGAAAATGAAAATGAAAATGAAAATGAAAATGAAAAAGAAAATGAAAAAGAAAATGAAAATGAAAATGAAAATGAAAATGAAAATGAAAATGAAAATGAAAATGAAAATGAAAATGAAAATGAAAATGAAAATGAAAATGAAAAAGAAAAAGAAAGTGCAACATACAGTTGCCCATGACTAAAAACAGGTTCAAGAAGCACAATACCAACATTTACAATGGTCTGACCCTGAGACTTGTTGAATGTGAGGCAAAAAGCAATATTAACAGGAAAATGGGTGTATATTAGCTTGAAGGGGATTCCAGTATCTTCAGGGTCAGATATGAATGGGATGAAATGTATGCCAACCAATTCACCAATTTTGTTTCCTGAAGCCACTTTTGCAAAAATTACTGAAGGATTGAAGTTTTCCACAATAAATCTGGTTCCATTGCAAAGTCCAATTGTTTTATCCAGGTTCCTTAGCTTGATAATTGGTAGCCATCATCTCCATGTCCTTGATCCAACAACAAAAATTGACCCCATTGGGGTGGAGGATGTTACCAGAGTCAAATTCCGAAACCGCAGCATTCACAATTCCATTGATAATACGCTTATTGGAGATAAAGGCAACATCATTGACTGGTGGTCGCGCCCAGGGCCCAGTGGTGCGCCGTGGTTGGTAGGTGTTTGGAGTTGGGCAATGTCATTGCCTATTGTCTACAAATTGGTTGTCCAGCACAGGTGCTCCTGTTGCATTTTTGCCTTGCTCTGCCATACAAAGTTTGGTATTCAGGGTGTGTTGCTCTCATGAAGCAAGGCTGGAGTGAATGCATGATTATTGGTAACACAGGGGGGGAATGTTGTACCAGCATAGTAGAAAGGTGAGATAGGAAGGAATAAGATGGGGAACTAGGAAAAAGGGAGAAGGTAGATGACAGAAAACTTGGAATAGAGGGAAAGAGAATTGAGAAACTAAAGGAATTGCGCCCACTCAAAGAGAATTCCTTTTTAAATGATAAGAGATAATGTGTGAAACAGAGGAGTTGGAAGCAGCCTGCGGGCACAAGGAAAAAGAGGGGGTTGACGTCGCCCCAAAGCATGGATGTACAGTGGAAATTAACAGAAATAAGGAAAATATGCGCAAGATATAGAGCCACACAGGCTTCAACGGATTACATGGAAAGGCCACACAGGCAAAAAAGGTCTAATTCTAAATTTGTTAGGGTAGGTTCATCCAAGATGATGAAATCAAAATATAGATAAGCTCTAAAGCAAGAAGTCTCATAAAACAATAGAGCACAAGTTTATTATTTCATTGAGAGTCATGTAGATAAGCTATTTACATGACATATATACACCATGGACGCATTCAGACGCCTTCAGGACGGCTTTTTTTGACAACTTGAAGGTGTCTTTTTTCAATTCAATGAAGCTGTGAGGAGATGTTTACGACTTCAAGGAGTCTTGTAATTCCATTGAATCAGGAGTTTTCAAGGCACCTTGATGGCGCCTCAAACATGTCTCAAGAGTTGGGTTGTCTTTGAGGCAGACTTGGATCCGCCTCCAAGACAACTGCCAAGCAAGATGAAGCCGGCTCAGAGGCAACTTGAAAAATTTCTGTGTCAAGGGACCAGAGGATAATTTTGTGTAAAACACAAGGCAGCTGGGCTAGAACCCACAACCTGAAGACGTCCAGGAGGCCAATCAAGATGATGTACCGCTTGGCTAGCGGGGATTGGAATTTCCCTGCTCATAGATGTATTTAAATCTCAATGAGTAATCTTTTAGTCCAATCTCCTCGGCAAAGATTGGACTCCTTGAGTCTGTAGATCAGCCTGCAAACCACTGGAGTGGTTTGCAGGCTGATCTGCATGTGTTTTCAAAGGGAGCTTCCCAGACTCCCTTCCTGCTCAGGTAGGAGTTTGGTTTGGAAGCCAATTCCCTTCTTGCTCTGAGCCAGGAGGCATAACAACTTGAGAACTGAAGGAGTTTGTTTCTCAAGCTGACTTGAAAGACCATCTTTGGTTGACTTGAGAACCATTGGTGGTTCTCAAGTTGGCTTGAAAACCACCAATGGTCTTCAAGTTGACTTGAGAACCACATGAGGTCCTCAAGTTGACTTGAGAACCCCATTTTGTTCTCAAGTCAACTTGAAGACCACATTTTCACAGGTTTCCCAGGCCAAACCTTAAAGTGGTCTTGAAGCTGCACTCAAGACCAATTTTTGTCTTGAACACGGCTTTTTTTCATGTAATTGTCTTGAAGACAACTCACCTGTAAAGAACAGGCCGGTTTTATTGTTGGCAGAAAAGGTTTTTTATTCCTTTTCTGTGAGAATTTAATTCAAAATGTATGAAAACTTAGTATGTATTTGACTGAAGTATGTTTAGAGAGAGAAAACAAGATAAATCCCATGAGGGAAGACAAAGTTTGTAAAAAGAGAGTGTCTTGTATAGTGAAAGTGGAGCGCATCAAGATCCAAATGCTCTCTGATGCATCTGTTATGTACTTAGTTTAGTATAGTATGTATTTTTTGTCAAAAATTTTTGTTATTTGATTTTCCTTAGATACAAATTTTATTTTATTCTATTATTTTATTATTATCTATTTTATATAATAATAATATTTTTTTTGTTCCATGGTTGTCCTGATGTTGACATCACCTGTCATGGAGGTTTGGCCGTGGTGTAGGAAATATGTGATTTCAAAGCGTAGTCAAGCTTATGTAATATGTATTTGTCATATTACATAGTAGTATAGAGTAATCCTTGTGACTAAGGCCATCTCCACCGCGGGGAGCTATCCGGGTTGCTATTGCGACTTTGCCAGGGCACCTCGCCGGAGTCATAGCAACCCAAGGCTGGGTTGCTACACACTGCAAGCCACGATATATTGTAGCTTGGAGTGGTGAAAGGTTTTGGGTGTTACCAAAGCCTCCCGGTTGTGTGTGAGTTAAAGTGACGTGACTGGGGGGGGGAGGGGCCAGATATCACATTTTTTTTCTGTGTGATACCTGGCCAATGGGGTGCTATTGGGTTGCTATAGCAGTTCCAGATGTGGAACTGCTATAGCAACCAAGCAATGCCAGTTGCTATTATAGCACCCGCGGTGGTGTTGCTATATGGGGTTTGGGGTGCTATTTTTAGCATAGCAACTGCGGTGGAGATGCCCTAAGTTTGCTCTGTGCTACAACAGATCACTGCCGCCAAATGGGGCCTAAGAGCATCCACCATTGTCTTGCTAGCTTTTGTGCAACTGCGGAGAGGTTAGCAAGCGCAATGGTTACCCTACCAAGAAACCACACCCTTGTGACCCGGTAGGGGGGCTCTGCAGCTGGCTAAACAAGCGTCCCCAAGGGAAGCGTCCCCACCCTTGGGGACTCTTCATTTTGCTTGGTAAGTGGGGCTGTAGGGGGGGGGATCAAGAAATTGATTGTGGGAACGGAGCACTTACCTTACCAAGCTTGTTAGAGGTCTCTAAATTTATTTAGAGACCTCTAAAAAGAATCCTAAAGATTCCTCAGTTAAAGAGGGCTAAAGAGGCCAGGAGGGTGGTGCGCGGGGTCTTTGGCTCTGCAAAGTTGGCTTACCAAGCCACTTTACAGAGATGGTGGTGTTGTGACCTAGGTCACGTGGTATGACTTGGCTGCGGCTCAGCCAGCTGTAGAAGACTACACCTGTCTCCTCCGGGCGGCACCTACCGGGAAGATAGAGTGATTACCGACCCTACGTCCCTACAGGTTATGAGCCTGCGTTACCAGCTTTGCTGAGGAACTCTTGCCAAAGTTTTGATCCCAGACTATTCCTTTTTAATCACCAAAGAATCCATTCCGGTATACACATTGAACTTTTCCAAAGACTCATTCCGGATTGACCTTTATATTATTATTTTTACTTCTTATCCTTTTCAGCTTTATTCCCTAACCTCCTTCTCAGGCACTCAAGATAAATGGAACCCAACGCACATGCTGCTTTTGGTTGCATTTGGCTGTTCCTGGACAATTTAAACCTTGTTTTAGGATGTTTACCCGCTGTGCTGCCAATTGGACTGTTTGATGGACAAAATCACCCGCTTGATCAGTTGGGGATGCAACCTCAAAATTTTCCCCACATTTCGGATATGACGGTCAGAAGAGTACACCCAACTTGGCGCAAGAAACATTTGCAACCTGTACTTGATTGGCCAAGACAATCTGCTTCTTGTTGGCCTGTCAATTTGTCAAAACAACGCACAACTACTATTGCAAAGGATATCACAATATCTAAGTGTGAAACTTGACCAGTGGAACTTTTGGATGTCCAACCTGACAACCAAGCAACCCCAGTTGCCATTCCAAACTTGGATCAAATCCAACCAGATGTGTACGATTTGACAAATCAGTATGCATGCGACTACAACAAACATTCCGAAAAAGATTCTGCTGATCAGCAAGACCCTTATACTCTAGAGGACAATCACAATGCCAAAGATCAGTCTGAACCCCTTATTCTGGAGGAAAAAAAATAACCTGATGATCCCCAGGCTCTAGAGCCTGTTTTTGATATAAAGAACTACCGTGCAAAAGACCTTGATTGCTGGGCTAGCACCTTAACTGCCGATGAGTTTGAAGAACTTTGAAACCAAAGACCGGCAGCTGGGATCAAGGCTTTCCAAAAATATGTAACCAGCAATTTTGATCAACCAACATCATACTCTCCTCCTCCCCTTTCTTGTCCTCATGTGAAGACCAACAGCTACCTGCGGAAGAAAACTGCCCTGATACCCTCTCAAATTACTCCAAAGATTATCACTATACCACAGACAACATTGAAGGTGTTGAAGAGCCCAATCACGCAGACCCCTCCAACTACAATCAAGTCATTGAAGATGATTGAGCTTTTCAACATGTGGATGATGATTTGGACATTAATGGTGGTTTTGACAATAATGATGGCTTTGATGATTGCGGTTTCAATGATGGTGGTTTCAATGATGGTTACAATGATGAAGTTGATGAGAATTATCAAGAGGATGATTTATATGGCTATGATGAAGATCCTTTGTAGTTTTTATTCATTTCTACATCTGATCCATTTTTTTTCCCCACTTTATTCCTTTTTCTTTCAAGGCCTTGGTCTTCCTCTCATCCTTTGATTGGTTTTTTAATCACT
>RDRW01000548.1:52500-57500 GCA_007896445.1 Puccinia hordei
TAATCTATAGTATGTGAGAATAACTAAGATTATGTACTATGTATATGTATGTTTGTAATCTTGATAAACCCATAATTCTAACAGAGGTCAAAGCTGGTCACTCTGCTCAATTAGGATCCTGTACTTGTGCAAGTAAAACAATGAAAAATCTGTACTTGCACAAGTGAATAAATCCAAATGCTGTTGTCACTGCTTTACTTGAGCAAGTACAGCAATCAAAAAAGGTTATTCTTTATCATTTCTAATTTCTGTTTTTTCTTTTTTTTTTTCAAAAACAAATTGTTTTTCATTCAGGTTCCATGGTTTTAAAAAATGGTGGATTTTCAAAACCAGTTGATTAGATAATGGTGGATTAAGTTGTAAATTCAAAGACAAGAAAGAAGTTGGATGTCTCTTCTAAGATCTATAAAATGCAGCAGGATTTTACCTGTTGAAGCCATAACAACAGCTTTTTATTCAGCAGCCATTTTGATTGGTGAAACCAACAGTTAGCGGGCAAAACAAATCCGCTATTTGAGAATAGTGTAATGGGAATAGCTTCAGCTAAGAGCTAACATTTAGCGGGAAAAAAATCAGCTAACAGCTAACAGTTAGGGTAGCATAGCTTAGATCTAATGCCGCTACACTAGTGGAAACTTCAAAATGTGCTAGCAACAAGACAATTACGCTGATTGTTAGCGTAGCGGTTATTTTCCAAAGCTAACACTACAAAAAATTTGACTGCAAAATTTCTCGCTATGCTAACTGTTAGTTTAGTGGAGTGTAGCGTCAGCTAACACTAAAAATTCTCTGGCAAAAAAACCCCCCGCTACGCTAACATTTAGTGGCCAAATAGTGTAGTGTAGCGTAGCGGCCCACCGTTGCTACATCTGTCTCCTCTGGGCAACACCTACCGGGAAGATACAGTGATTACCAACCCTACGTCCCTTACACCCCTGTAGACTGTAAATTGACTATTCAATAGTCTCACAAGAGGCCCTGCCAGGGCTATGAAATAGCCAAATGCATTTCTTGATTTTCATCCCAATTTGAGTTTGCGGCATGTGTTACATACATACACATCCGCACTTTTATTTTTTTTTATTTCAACCCCCCGTCAAGCCCCGAACATTCCTGTATCCCAGATCCACGGATAAACCGCCAAGCCCAGAAACCTACTGGACAGGCCCACCGGTACCGTAGCACATGGTATGTGGTCCGGGCCCTGGAACCACTTAACACCAACCAGCAATCATATCTTTACCCATCTCAAGTGTCCCCACACAACAATGGCCAACCAACCCTGATCAAGGCACAGGACAAACACCTTCCACCGGACCTTAAACACTGGGCCAATTAGGCGCAGCCGGACAGTAAGGCACAATTCCTATCAGCCAATAGTCAAGCGCCGTCATTATGCTCAATCAGTGCAGCTTGCTGGAAGACTTCACCATCCAGTTGCGGGACAGGGAATTGGGCCAACATCTCATGAAAGGAGATTGCAAGAATCACCTCCTAGGGTTTAATCATTGCTGGGAAGTTTCCTTGAACCTGACCCTGGCGGCCACAATGATGATGATATTCCAATAGCTTCCCATGCAGAATATTTCCGCCTTCGCTGCTACGCCAAAAAACAAGACTGCATAAGTCGTCAATGGAATGTGATCAATAACCAAGCACTGGCCACCTACCTTCTCTGCCAGAAAACCACCCTCACCTGGATGCTTCCTTCCATCAAATTTGAAGAAACCTTGCCAATATGCTCATGTACACCCAACCACATTCATGAACAGAAAGTTGACTTGGTGGACCTCCTTGGCAAGCATTATTTTATTTCTCACACTGAAATGAATATTTTTTTTATCTAATTTCAAAACAATTCCCTAGACCACCGTCCAGGTCAACCAATATCCTTCTGAAAGTGTACCCCAGACCCTATTTGACTGATCTACCATGGCTACTTTTCCTGCTCAGTTGAACAACCTCAATCAGCCTTCTCAATCCGACTGGTTCAATACCACCATCTACTATGGCAAGCCTCATCAGTATCAGGCTCTGCATTCATAAAATCCCTCTCAGCTTATCTAGATACTCATTGTGATAGTCAGCTTCTCAAAAATGGATCAAATCGCAAGCCAAGAGAACTTTGGGTTCCCTTCACTCATTGTGTTGATCTGTATTGTTGTATCCTTGAGGGCCCAAGAAAACCCGTTGAAGATGGCCTGCAACTCAGTAATTCTGAAAAATGGGCAAGCAAATGCCCCTGGTGCTTTGGTCCAAGTCTAAACAAAACCAAAGAAGATAGTGAAGAACCAAATTTCATTATTGCAATGGACGGTAACTTCCAGCAACGCCATTATGTATACGCAAGCAAGGATGAGCCTTGAAAAGACCAGTACCCCCATACATTACTTCCACCTTCAAAGATACATTCAGATATAACCGCACTCAAAGAGAAATAGCAATCATCTATAGGTATCAATGTGAGTATAATCTGTCTAATTTCAACATCCCAAAAACAACACTACCTGATATGATATAATATTTCTTGTTAGCCACCATGCTCCAATCAACACAAGGCAGCGGATGATAATCTTGACAGTTCAACCTGGGAAAAATGTGACAATAATGGACTGTTTGCAATTACATGCCAACATTATGTTCCGCTTATGCATCTTAACATCCACAAGACTGGAGAGAAGTTATACTATCCAATCTCTCTCCTCCGCAACATTCTACTAAAATTTCCAAATCATAAGTTTGGGATCCTCTACAATATTGGATGCCACCTAGAGACTCACATCATAAAGGTGTGAGCCCAATTATCTCTTTTCTACTTCCACCTACCACCAGCTGATTGTCCAATTTTTCAGTGTGGTTTAATGTCAGACCAAATTGCTGATCTGCGCTTTGGGACCTCAGTGTTTCATGCCTATGTGCATGAATGGTCATGCCAGGTGAAGTATAATCCTTGGCTCAATAAGTGGTGGGGCTTAACCAACGGTGAGGGTCTTGAGAGGTACTGGTCCTTCTTGTCACCTCTGGTATCTACCCTTTGTGTTTCAACCCAATTACATTGGCTTGTCTCAATTCAATTTTGTTCTGATTAATTTGCAGAGGGACTACTTGAATCCTTGGCTGATTGGCTCCTGAAAAAGCTAGAGAATTCAGAACAAACCATTCTAGAATCCAATGAATCTCTTCAGCAAATCCACACACAACCCAACCCATACTTACCTGGCAGCTTTTACACCAACTCTTTCTTTGAGGCTCAATGGATTCTTGAACAGGAATATCATTTGAAGTTCAATCAAACCCAAGAATCCCAACAGCAAGAATTGGGCTGGCTGTTGTGCTTGCAGGAGGAGCTAGATGCAGCATTGTAAGTGATTAATTAGGAAAATTTTCTAATCTGATTTCATTGCGAGTTTGCAAAAATAGGGAAACGGTGTCACCAACAGTGTCCCAAGCATTAGCTTGTGCCAGCACATGCACTGACATTGCCACAAAAAAAAAAGCCAACGTTCAAGGATTTGCTCAGATATGATGATACATAATCTTACAAGTTGAGTTCAATATTCAAATTTGCTATCATGTTCCTTCCTTGTCACTGATCCCCTGGTATTATTGACAGGGAACCAATGTGATTCTCTATGGAAGGTCTGGTACTCAAAAATCAAGATAAAACAGCGATTCCTGGCCCTAGTGGAAGAGAAGCAGCCATTGCTTTGAGCTTGTCGAGCTGGGGAAAGTACTACCTTAGGTAAATACCCTCTCAAAACCGGATAATGACTTCTTCACTGAATGATTGCAAATTCATTTTTAGGTACATGCGGTAACCAAAGGCTGATACACTGCCAGCATAATTGCCTAGGATGAAGTCATCCCAGTTAAACTGGGATGCACTCAACCAATTTAAACACAGTTGAAATCAACTGATGAAATATAAATCCAAGGGACCCCCCTTGGTTTTATATTTCATTGGTTGAGGTCAACCTACTTTACATTGGTTTTTTGCATCCTAGTTTAACTGGGATGAACTCAACCTAGGCAATTATGCTGGCAGTGATAGCTGCAGTATGCAAATGGGCTAATCAGCTCAAAAAATTGCTTGAGAAATACTCAAATTGCGCGCAGGCTTTCATCAACCTTTTCCCAGCCTACCATCCACCCCTAATCATCTCATACTCTGATCTTGTTCAACTCCAACCAAACAATCCCTTTTGGAACAATGGGTTCTTCCCCAATGGAAACAAACCCTGGGCAATTGATGTCCATACTCAACATTATTGACATGTCACTGGTAATCATGCTCACTACACGAATCACTGCGCATGACAGTGGAACATCGATTGCGCAAATGATGATAGACAAGGTTGAAACCTAATCTAGATGGAACTATTTCAACTTTGTTTTACTCAGTTGTATTTATCTCTTCATTCAAGTTTCATCACTGCCAGCATAATTGCCTAGGTTGAGTTCATCCCAGTTAAACTAGGATGCAAAAAAAAACAATTTAAAGTAGGTTGACCTCAACCAATGAAATATAAAACCAAGGGGGGTCCCTTGGATTTATATTTCATCAGTTGATTTCAACCAATTTTAAATTGGTTGAGTGCATCCCAGTTTAACTGGGATGAATTCATCCTAGGCAATTATGCTGGCAGTGCATACTTCACTTGTCTCCATTGCTCAACTCAATTCCATTCACTCATCTCGTCGCGGATGTTCAGGTGTGAACTTCTTTTTATCATTTCACTCATATCTCTCACTTTTATGTTGTTCATTCATCTCACTCATCATTTGTATCAGGTGTGATTCTTCTTCTGATTCACTCGTCTCGGTGGTCAAGTTCTGACACCTCGTCGGTCATCATAAAAGGTGTGTATAGCAATTCATTCAAGTTTCATACTTCACTTGTCTCCATTGCTCAACTCAATTCCATTCACTCATCTTGTCGCGGACGTTCAGGTGTGATTCTTCTTCTGATTCACTCGTCTCGGTGGTCAAGTTCTGACACC
>RDRW01000548.1:62500-65824 GCA_007896445.1 Puccinia hordei
TAACCCCCCCCCCCCCCCCAATAATTAGTTTATATTAAAATTCACTCAACATTCTGCTGTTTTAAATCACTCTACTGATTGGTAGTTTTATCATCAATCTGGTATTTTCCAGTTTTTACTTTGCACTGGTATTTAGCCGTTTATCCGTCACTATAGTATCTTATAGTTTTATTTTCTAATCACTGTGATGCTGCTAGTCTAAGTAGTATGCTTTTATTGTTTTGTTTGTTTTAGTCACCTAGGCCCCCTTTGGATCTTGCAAGGGGGCTCTCTAGTGTGACTATATGAGTCAGCTCTTCTGTTTGAAATAAAATTATCAAGTCAGAGCATTCTATATTTTTTTCCTAGCTCCTTGATCCAATCAAGTTCCTCAAGATTGTCTCCCGTATCTCAAGCATCAATTTCTGAAGGTCAAATATCAACACCGTCTATAATAAGAAACATTAAAATTTTAGTCTAATGGTAAGTGTTGAATGTGGAGGAGGTGATGATTGTTAAGAAAATGAAAGATACAAGAAAGACAGATGGAACAAGATGAAGCAATAAACAGAACAGGTTTTCTTTTTTCTGTCTCTCCAAACATGTGCAAGTGGGATCAAACAAGATGAGTTTGTTTGCGCCAATCAGGTTGATACCACACCTACTGGCTTGAAGAGGAAGATGAATTCCTTGCCTTCAGGATTTTTGAAACAATCAACCAGATTTTGTTGTTTGCTGATCTGCATTGTCCTGTCTAGCCTTAGGCTTTTCCATCTCCTCTTGACACATCCATTCCATCACATCCAGTGTTTGAGTAAAGTTACTTATCAACGCTATCTTGTCTGTTGTCTCAGTCTCAATCTTGTGCAAAAACCTTTTTATAGAAGAGTGCAAGGAGGAGCTGGTGGGGATGCATGGCAGGAAGGAGTTTGAACTGGATGGAGGAAAAGATCATATTGACCATCCTAGCAATAGTAGGGCCTTGAAGTTCTTGACTGAAATTGCTGGACGGGGATGGCCAAGACGGTCCTAATAAACTTTTGGAGGGGCAGTTTCCCCCCAAAATGATTGAAAGTTAAGTGGTCCAAGCCCTGTGTACATAGTTGAGCTAGACTGGTAATAGTCAGTGCTGATGAGGTGACTAGATCAATTGAGACAGCCAGACTGGTAATAACCAGCGCGGATGAGGTGGCCAGATGGGCTTTGATTGAGACACTGGAATCAATGGGCTTTGATTGAGACACTGGAATCAACAGGCGTTGATTGAGACACTGGAATCTGCTTCCTCTCGAGTTTGAATGCCTCTACTATGACCAAGACTGTCGCTTCTGTGAGATGACAGTTGATTGAGACACTGGAATCTGCTTCCTCTCGAGTTTGAATGCCTCTACTATGACCAAGACTGTCGCTTCTGTGAGATGACAAAGATTTTAGCAAGCCAGTGGATGGGTACAAATGCTGCTTGCGCCAACAGAGCCACCCCTGAGAAAAACAAGGAAAGAATTCATGAGTGAAACAGCTGATACGTCCAATGTGGCAAGGTTGATTCTGGTTGGGTGAATCTATAGCAACTGAGAGAAAGAATTTGCAAAGGTTGGTTCCAGTCCAAACTTAACGCAAGTCCCATTTCCCTGCTGTGGGCGGCTCTGGAAGTGGCCTTGCCCCTGTTGCATTGTGCTGACTGCAGGGAGGGGCTTGAATGCAAGCCGCGCCAAATGACCTGGATCCTGAGAGCCAAATCTGGAATTTGGCTCAAAATTTACTTCAGACCGCCATTACACATCTTTGACCGGTGCCAAATGATTTTAACATGGCACCAAAATGTTCACTGGCTTCTTTGGCTTCAAGCTCATCCTCCTCTCTACACCCTACCACCACCGGGTGGGGTCCCCATTGGTCCTCAAAGTTGAAGACATCCCCCAAGATTTCCCCTGTGTCCGTGCCACAAAATAAATATATATTTTACAGTATTGAGAATCACAAAAACCCATAATATGTTTATGATGGGTATTTTTCCTATATTGGCCACATATCACTATTACATCCAGCAGAACCTTTAATATGATTCAACCAGGCACTGCCAGCATAATTGCCTAGGATGAAGTCATCCCAGTTAAACTGGGATGCACTCAACCAATTTAAATTAGGTTGACCTGGATGAAAATTGAGACATGTATTTGGGCTATTGCATAGCCCCGGCAGGGCCTCTTGGGAGACTATTGAATAGTTGATTTACAGTCTACAGGGGTGGTCCCTTAGAGCAACCACACCAGTTCGGGATTAAATATAGGATTAAGATATTGTGTTAATCCTGGATTAGGGCTAATCCTGTGCCGCAACCACATCAGTATGGCATAAACTAAGGAGTAGCCCGGTAATCCCTAATCCGGGTCTGTGTACATATGCAAAATGAGCTTAATCCAAGGATTAGCAGGGATCAAATTGATCCCTCTTACTCCAAATCACGCTCCCTGGAGCATTTGTACTCCGGTTTACTCCGACCGATGTGGTAGACCACGGCGAGTACGGTTAGCTAATCCAATGTTAAACCGCAACCGATGCGGTTGCTCTTACAGGTGGTGGATGCTCTAAGGGAATGCCCTTTGCAAGCCAAACAAACCATGCAAGGTTTGTACTGGATCAATACATGCAACCTAACGGGTCGACGTCGGCCCGTGAGGTTGCATGACACTCGGATCGCGGATCGGCGTCGATCCGTGTCTTTCTACAAGTCTCCCCCAAATTGGGGGCTATATACATACTCGTATTAAATATCCACATGAATATTCCTACAGAGATGGAACAAGATCAATCCAACAGCGTGTCGAGGAGCTGATCCGACTCTTAAGTTCGAGGGTCCTCAACGAAGGTACGCCAGCTCATTCACTATTTCCAGCCAAAGCCCACATGACTTTCTCTGTAGCTGACGAGAGCTACTTTTGTACCAAGATCCAAGCCCTCATACGATTAGTTATTGGGTACGATCGAGCTTGAAAAGATGCAGAAATCACCCGCGGGCGGGTGAAGAGCTGAAGTCCCGTTGTCAAGACGGCAAAGAAGGCAATTATGATCATCAATAAGACCACTTCTCCAACCAGCTGGAAGTTTTCGAAAACATTAACTCAAAAGATCAGATCCAAAAATTAAGTGCATCGGACAGAATGATGTGTATCTCTGGTCACTGGCCTGGTTCAATCCACAATCGAAGTTGATCGAGAACTCACCAGATATCAAGGTCTCAATGATCTTCCCGGCCACGGAAGTCGTGTGAGTGTTTCTTAACTTTCACATCCTTCGTGGATTCAGAGAGATTGGCCTTATCCTTTGTTGAACTCTATTTATGTA
>RDRW01000097.1:0-235000 GCA_007896445.1 Puccinia hordei
CCCACTTTGAGTGGCAGGTGTCCTCATTGGGGGCATGTGCGACCTCATGCCAGAGCCTCATGAATTTGGCCCATTCTTCGCCATCGCCAGCAAAGGCTTGCTTGCCGTTTGTCACAATGTTCCGATCGATGTGCCACATGCACAAGTCGCGGTTGCATTCGGAAAGTGCTTTGAGATAGCATTACGCAGTGCCGATTCCCTGTCTGTCACAAAGACCTTTGGCGCGTGGTCAGCGTCCCATATAGATCTATGGGTATCACACAGCACCGGAGTACAGTTCAGTTTATGATGAGAATGTGTGATTAGTCAAATATACCACCCACTTCAACTTATCAAGAGCCCATGAGTAGCCTCATTCTTCTCGTTTCGCATCAAACAAAAACCAATCGAACAAACTGTGATTGGTGCAGTTTGGCCAACCACATGCAGCCGGGGGTAGTTGTTCGGTTCGTCTTGTAAGTGCAGTCAATGTTGACCACCTGGTGGAACCTGCGAGCCAGAAGCCAACGATCCTGGGTGCGCAAACCACAAGTAAAGGAGCTTGCCGTCACGTATCTGTAAACGTCCTCGTGTGTCCAATTGGATTCGTTGAGGCAACGTAGGAGGTACTCGATGGGGTGTTGCAGCCCTCTTCTCCGCCCTCAGTGCCTGCTTTGTGTTGTATATCGTCCGGTTGGTACAAACCTTCCCTCACTGCTAGTAAGGAGTCTAGCGATTGCCTGGGGTTGCATTCCTAGAGACGATAAGCGAGCAACCTCAGTTTGGCCTTCGACAGAGAGCTTCTTGTGGATTACTACATGTTCCAGATCGATTGGACCATGATTGTGCTCAATCGTCTTTCGGCATCGGAGTTCCCATGGTGCATCCTTGAGTTTTACTGAAGTCGGTTGTGGCCGGATATTTTGAAGCAGCACCCCAGTCGCTTATTCTAGACTCTCGAAACCGGATAGCATCAACTGGCGGTTGGTCTTCCCCCGGCAAACTGTGCATGCAAAGTAGATGTTCTTGTCCCTCTTGGAAGCACAAACTTTCAGAGCGTAACCATGCTCGTGGGCCCATGTGGTGACCAAGTGTTTGAGATCAGTGACACATGTGAAAGGGAATTCGGGTGGTTGCATCCATTGCATCTGGGGAACACCAAGCAGTTCAGCCAGTCTGCCTCAAGTGGGCGAATTAAGAAAAACTAGAAGAACTTACTGCCACTGAAACTCTAAGATTGTACATCTTCAGATTCATCAACACTTTATGCGGTTGATTGGCAGCGGGTGGTTAACATTGCGGGGGCCAGCGGTGAACGTCCTAAAAGGATTGAGCGGGTATACTGGAAGATTGACTAGGTAAACATTAGGTCTTGGTAAGATGAAAAAACAGGTGGAGAAATATTTGAAGACTCACCTTCAGCCACAGTTTGAGGGACTTGAGGGCTGAAAGTTGAGGGGGGGAAACGGTTTGAGGGCTGGGTGGGCAGGGTGTGATACCTGCCGGGAGATGTAGGCGTGATGACGCTTGGGTATTTTACTGGGAGATTGTGCAGGTAAAACATTAGTTCTTGGTAAGATGAAAACAAAGTGGAGAAGATTTGAAGACTCCACTTCAGCCACAGTTTGAGGGACTTGAGGGCTGAAATTTGCTCGGGGAGGAAATACTGAGGGCTGGGTGATGCAGGTTGATATCCGCCGGGAGATGTAGGCATGGCCCTTGGGTATTTGACTGGAGATTGAGTAGGTAAACATTAGTTCTTGTTAATATGAAAAGAAAGTGGAGAAGTATTTGAAGACTCACCTTCAGCCACATTTTGAGGACTTGAGGGCTGAAAGTTCCTTGGGGAAGAAACGTTGAGGACTTGTTGTGCAGGTGGCCAAATTTGAGGGCTAAATGGCGCAGAGGAGGTTATTTTCCCCCAGAGATGGCTGCATATCTTGCATGAGGGTATGGAAGGGACTTGATTTGTCTGCGGCGAGCGGGGGCACTGATGGTTGGCCAACGGGGAGGAAACTGTGTGAGGTTGGCAGGCCTTGGAAGTGAGTGGGTCAAAGAGTGAATGGGTTGCCGGGTGGGACGATGGTTGGGGGTCCCGGCTGCCAGTAGTTTGAGAATTGTGGTGCTTGATGGGATTGCGGAAACAGATGGGATGGTGGTGGGCTTGAGTTATATGAGGTGGTGCGTAGAGGGCTGGCTGAGCCAGTAGGAGGTTGGGCTGGATCAAGCTGATAGGTAGAGGCTGGAGGTCGATTGTGATAGTGGGTGAATTGAGGCAATTGTACCTCATATGGGCGGAACACAGGCTGCGCTACTGGGGTGGCTGGGGGCCCAGGGTTTTGGCTGGATTGCCAGTCTGTAGTTGTTGTCATTGAAGCTGTAGGTGGCTGGGTGGGCTGAGGGGACAGTAAGGGGTGGGGGGCTTGGCCATATTGTTGCTTGGGTAGCCATAGTTTGTTGGTAGGTGGCCTGATTGATTGATTGGAGCTGCAGGTTGGCCAAGCCACGTGTGGATTTCCATACGCAGAGGGTTGATTTTGATACATGTTGCCAAGTGGGGCGTGCGGGTGATGGTTGGGGTCAACCTCGTAGAATCCGTATGGGCGTGGAGGCTGATTGGTTGCGGAGTTGTAATCACCGTGTGTGACATCTTTTGCTGCTGATTTGGTGATTTGTGCGGAATCTGTTGCATTTGAATGGGAGAGTTTGTCAGCACGTGTTACTATATTTACGGTGAAAAAAAATGGAAATAGGAAGAGAAGATGTGTTTGAGATGGGCCACTTTTGGGGGGGATGGTGTGCGTCTGGGGCTTATACGGGCCCTTTGAGCTGCCTGGGGGGTTGAATGGCCCCTTGAATGTTTTATTGCCCCTTTGGAGCATCAAAGTGGGCCTGTGGGCCCACTGGAGGTGATGGGCAGAGGCGGGGCCCCTTCTTATGGCCATTGGGCCCTGTCATTGGGCCAGTTGGGTCTTGGAGAGGGCCCTGGGCCTGTGGGCTATTTTTCTCCCACAAATTAAACCCAAAAATCCCTTTATTTGGTTTTTTTGGGGTTTTTTTCTCATTTGGTTTTCTCATTTTTGATTTTTTTCCTCTTTTTTTTTTTTTTTTTTTTTTTTTTTTTTTTTTGGTTTTTTTTTTTTTTTTTTTTTTCTCTTTTTTTTTTTTTTTTTTTTTTTTTTTTTTTTTTTTTTTTTTTCGGATTTTCAGACTCAACTCACCGCTTTGGTTGATCGAGTCGGAGAGCGGGGTTTGTTGTGGTTCTGGTTGAAAAAACCAGGACCATGAGCGAGCCCCAGTCCGGAAACAGACTCGGGCTCGCTCACGTAATCGAATGGCCCCTGCCATTCGATTACGTGAGCGGGGGTGTGTATATCCCATACCCCCCGCTCACGTAATCGAATGGCAGGGGCCATTCGATTACGTGAGCGTGTGGGCCCCGCACGCAAAACAATTGGCGTGCGGTTCCCACACGCCAATTTTCGTTGGCGTGCGGGGCCCACACGCCAAAAAAAAAAGGCGTGTGGGAACCGCACGCCATTTTTGGCGTGTGGGTCTCACACGCCCTTTTTTTTTGGCGTGTAGACCCTACACGCCAAAAAAAAAGGGCGTGTGGGCCCGCACGCCAAAAAAGAATGGCGTGCGCGCTTGGCGTGCGTCTATCAACGCCCTTGAATGACTGTGCAACAATTGTACCAGAGTTGAAAACCACAAGGAGTTCATGTTAGCCATGTTGTAAAGAATATTTTTGAAACCTTGAATTCACTTGATCAAGCTACTTGATGTTCTTTTTTTGGATTTTGAAGCTTGTGCATATCAGAAATTCAGCTTCCAAGGTGTTGTCAGTGGGGGTGGTGGATCTCCCGGGGTGATGTATGCACTTTTCAAATATAACTGGCTTATTTCAGAGTTCTATGGTCATGTTTCCAAGAACTTTAGTAATAGATAAACCATGGTTGGATATAATTTTCATCCAAGATCAAACTATAGTCTCCATTTCACAAATTATAATTTGTTTGATTTATTATGAGCTTTCATTGATTAAACATTGTTGTAATAAAAAGAATTTCTTGCCTCAGAAATTTGTACAAAAACAATTGGATTTTGAATTTTTTTGAAAACTCCTCTGATGTATCATTATACATTGGTGATACATAATAGATAGGCATGGAGATAACATTGGTGCACACCAAGGATACATAGTAGATAGAGGTGGGATAAGTGGGGGATATAGAGAAGTCACCTCCATGGAGGTTCCAACTTTTTTTTCCTGGTGCTTGCGTATATGCAAAAAAAGTAAGAAATAAGGTTTTCTGTTTGACAATAATATTTCTTGAAAAGGTTGAACCACATTCTTCACCAGGGCTTACCTGGCCTGGAGAGCCTTTTGGGTATCTCTTTTTTAATTTTAGTATCCCTTTTCTGGGTGTTGATAAATGCACACCCACACCAGGGGCATGCCTTTCCCAGGAGGGATGTGTGACCCGCATTTGCCTCCTGGGAAGTTTGTGTGACCCCATAGGCCCTTCCTATATGTAAAGGCATGTAGCCCTGAGCACCCTTCCTATGTGTATAGGTATGGGATAAACCATACCTATACATATAGGAAGGGTGTGTAGGGTTGCACACCTCAACCAGAGGAATCCCTCCAGTCAACAAGGCCATACAAGCCTCGTTGACCAAATCCCTTTGGTCAAAGAGGCCATACAACCTCTTTGAACGGAGGCTGGTTGACAAGGCTTGTATGGCCTCTATGACTGGAGGAAAGCCCTCTGGGTTAAGAGGCTTGTATAGCCTCTTTTACTGGAGGAAGTCCCTCTGGTAAAAGAGGCTTGTATAGCCTGTTTGACTGGAGGAAGTCACTCTGGTCAAAGAGGCTTGTATGGCCTCTTTGACCGGAGGAAGTCCCTCTGGTCAAAGAGGCTTGTATGGCCTCTTTGACCAGAGGAAGTCCCTCTGGTCAAAGAGGCTTTTATGGCCTCTTTGACCAGAGGAAGTCCCTCTGGTCAAAGAGGCTTGTATGTCCTCTTTGACCAGAGGAAGTCCCTCTGGTCAAAGAGTCTTGGATGGCCTCTTTGAACAGGAGAAGTCTCTCTGTTAAAAGAGGCCATAAAACCTCTTTGACTGGAGGGACTTCCTTCTCTCAAAGAGGCCATACAAGTCTTGCCAAACGGAGGGAATTTCTCCAGTCAAGGTGTGCAACCCTGCCTGCCCTTCCTTTGTGTATAGTAAGGGAGTTTGGGGTTGTACTCCCTTCCCAGGAAGGGTGTGCAGCTCACAAACTTATCCTGGGAAAGAGGTGCAGCCAGATGTAAGATTGATGGAAAAGAAATCAATTGATTTGGTTTTTTTATCTCATTTCTTTTCCCTATGCTCCCAATTACCCCCCCCCCCCTCCCCATCTTTCCCATTCCTGACTTCCTGCTCCCTTTTCAAGATTATCATTGTATGTGGAGTGAGTTTTATTAGTCATATCAGTTAAATTAAAATGTGAGAAACAAATGGTAATTTCATGAGATATATCATTAAAATCAACATGTGAGAATCAAATAAGAATAGAATGGCCTATATTTGATTTTTCTTGATAACTAAAACAAGGCAAATGTATCTCAATTGGATTGAGAAACAATGCAAATGATATATTGTAAGATATATCCTGTGGAGAAAAATTATATTGTGTGATGAAATTATCACAGGCCCATTTCCATAAAGCACACGCAAAGCCCCTGTTCAGATGAAAGGAGCTTGGTGTGTTCTGGTATGGGACCAATTCTGGTCTCAGACAACTTGTGGTGGGAACTGGCAGATTGGAGATAAAAAAAAATTGTGAAATGATTTCTAAAGGCCCAATTCTGACAACCACACATAAAGCCCCTGTTGACATGAGAAAATCTTTTTTTGTTCTGGTATTTGGCCAATTCTGGTATCAGATAAGTTGCGGTGGGAACTGGCAGCATGATGTAAGAAAGCATTCAGGAGGTATCTATTCACACTTGTTTGCTGGATTTTGTAAGATGGTAGTTTGAACTGTTGGTCATTTCCCAGAAAAACAATCATGTTGCACATTCAAAATGCATCTGATTCTCTGTGTTGAGATGGAGGGAATTTTAGCATTAGATTTTATTCAAAGAACTGTACTAATCATCATGTTTTATGTATTTCTGACCTCCACTTACTCTTTAGAAACAGGTGGCTTATAAGCGTCTCCTTGCCCCCACAAGAGGGGGGCCAACAACCCGGTCTATCTTATTGGCTCCCTCCCCCTACTAGCAAATCCAAAGGAAATACTCTCATCTATTTATCTCCCTTCCTGCCACCCCAACAACTCGAGATTGCTGATCATAGCGCCACCTGACCAGGTATTCGTGAGATGTTCGATTCCGGGTAGGAGATCAATAGCCAATCAAGGCTTCGATGTCCGTTTCGTCCCAAAAGTTTCGTCCCAATGAAATAGGTCCCCGAGGCGCATGTGAAACTAGTCGATTAGGGAAGTCCTGGGGATCTCGAAAGGGGAGTAAAAGAGAGGTATGAAAGACTGGGTGAATTTTCGATAGATCTGCCGGTAGAATCAAACGAAAAATATCCGGTCCTAGTGCCGTATCAATTTTAAAAGGACCTAGTCTTTTAAAATCAAGTTTTCCGGAAGGTCGAGTCGAATGTATGTTGCGTCGTAATAACCATACCCAATCCCCTGCTTTGTATTCTGGAGACTCCCGTGTGCGTTGATCAAAATACTTCCTTTGTACTTCCTTGGCCTTAGTCAAGTTGTCCTGTAAAGTCTCTTGAACTCGAAGTATATCAGTCACAAATCGGTCTGCCGCTGGGACCGAAGACCCCTCCGTGAGGGTGTTTACTCTGGGGTGGAAAGCATATTGAGAAAAAAAAGGTGAAAATCCCGTAGATGCTGAAACAGAGTTGTTGAAAACCAGCTCAGCTATAGGGAGAAGATTTGCCCAATCATCTTGTCGATCTGAGACAAAGTGACGTAAGAAGGTCTTGACCGTCTGATTTACTCGTTCCGTTTGACCATCTGTGCGAGGATGCCACGCTGTTGAGGGGGCCGGAGTGATCCGCATGAGTCGCTGTACTTCTCGCCAAAATTTTGAAACGAATAGAGTCCCTCAATCTGAAACAATCTTATCAGGTAACCCATGCAAACGAACAAAGCGATCAAAAAAAGAAAAAGCAAATTCTTCCGCCTTCCATGTTTCGTTTGCAGGAATTAGGTGGGCGCCCTTCGAGAAATGATCGACAATGACCAGAATTGAGTCAAATCCTGATGACACTGGGAGTTTGACAATAAAATCAATCCCTATCGTACTCCATGGTCTGACCGGGATAGATAATGACGTCATCAATCCTGGTGGTCTCTGATTAGAGTGTTTAGCTCGTTGACAAGAAAAACACGACTTAGTATAGTTTATCACGTCCCGCCGAATGCCTGGCCACCTCATTGTCCGGGTGATCAGGTCAAGAGTCTTCAAGGACCCGGGATGTCCCGAGGTCGGCTCATCATGGAAATCCTTCAGTACTCGAGATTGTAATGCCGCCGGGACGAATATCCTGTCCTTGAGCCACCATAAGCCGTCACGAAATTCTAAATCATCATCTTCCTCCGCGTCTGGAGGGTCATCTTCATATGCTTTGGTCAGTAGCGTTCTCAAACCATCTGAAGGGGAACAAAAGGACAGGTCACTCATTGTAGGATCTGCGTGATCCACCTCCTGGCTGGATTCCGTAACAGAGTCCTCCCCAACCACAAGTTGTCCGATGTCGATTCGAGGGTCTATCGTGTCAGGAGCCGAACCCTGTATGCGCCATCCGTCCTGTGAATCAATCAACAGAAGGCGCTCGGATAAATCATCCTCATGATCTGGTAAATAATCCGGGCGTCGAGTTGGCGGGTCCGCTGGATTGAGACGCCCCGCGACATGCTTTATGACAAAATTGAACGATGTCAGAAATGCCGCCCATCTAGTTTGTCTATCAGAGAGATGTTGACTGGTGAAAAAATATTTCAAATTAGCGTGGTCCGAATATACTACTACCGGTTCCCTGGTGTCAATTAACCAAGCCCTCCATTCAATAAATGCTTGAACGATGGCGCCGAGCTCTTGATCATGACATTGCCAAGAAATCTCCGTGTCGTTCCACTTCTTTGACAGGAATGACACCGGCCTCATTTTCCCCTCATCATCTAACTGAGATAAAACCGCCGATAACGCGTATTTCGAACTATCTACATGTAAATACCGAGTTTTGTAAAAATTGAAATGCTGTAAAAATGGGGCTGTTGTGAATTTTTGCTTCAAGATTTTAAACGCAGTTGAACACTCAGCTGATTTTAAACCTGATTCCACGTCGACTCTTTCCTTTGTGAGGGAAGTCAAAGGAGCTGCTAGGGAAGAGAAACTCTTGATAAATTTGCGGTAGAAGTTGAGATAACCGAGGAACTTAGATAATTCCTTGAGATTCCTCGGATAGGGCCAATCCGTTACCGTACTAAGTTTTTCAGGCTCCATCTGAATTCCTTTTGAAGAGATTGAAAATCCTAGGAAGGTGACTTCGTTAGCATAAAAGGAACATTTCTCTGGTGAAGCAAATAAAGAATGCAACTGTAACCGTTCCAAAACCTGTGAGATGTGTCGTTGATGTTCTTCTCGAGTTCTAGAGAAAATCAGTATGTCATCTATGTAAACGAAACAGGAGATGTTGATTACCTCCCGCAAGACAAATTGAATGAATCTTTGGAAACACGCCGGGGCATTTGCCAACCCAAAAGGCATGACCAGATATTCAAACAGCCCCCACGGTGTGCGGAACGCGGTCTTCCACTCATGACCCTCAGCCACCCGTAACAAGTTGAAAGCAGCTTTCAAATCAATTTTGGTAAAATATTTACAGCCTTGCAATTGATTCAAAAGCTGCCCTACAATTGGTATCGGGTAGCTGTCCCTGATCGTCATTGCATTAAGACCGCGGTAATCCACACAAGGCCGGGGCTTCTTACCTGGAACTCTGACAAAAAAGATTGGGGCCGCTGCACATGAAGAGGAAACACGAATGAAACCTTTTTTCAAATTCTCATCAATATATATTTTCAATTGCTGCTGTTCATAGGAAGATAAATTGTACAATCCCCCAAATGGGGGCGAGGCTCCTTCCTTCAGATTTATAGAAATATCCATATCTCTATGGGGAGGGAGCCGACAATTTGTCTGCGGAGAAAACACATCAGCAAACTGTTGAAACTCTGTAGGAAGACGGAAAGAAGATGGAGATGGAGAGATTTTCTGAACAGAGAATACTCCTTTACCTTCAGGATTCCCTCCCAGCGACTCAAATTCTATCACATAAAGAGGGGTCGTCCCAAGGGTAAATCGATGTCCTCCCTTCATACTACCCGACGCTACCCAACCCTGCCTGTTCAACCACGGCAATCCAAAGATCGCATCTACCGAACCGAGCCTAGTGATGCCGAAAGAACTTTGAAGGGTGAAAGGCTGAGAGTCGATAGATGAAAGTTGAATCATCCCCGCCCAATCTTCGTTCACGATACCACCCAAACCTTCTTGTCCGTCAAATCCAACGCACCGGATGGGATTCTTTCGCAAACGTCGACGAAGCCGGTGTTGTTGAACAAATCCTTCATTCACGAAATTTGCCATCGCACCGGTATCCACCAGAACCGTGGCCGGAACCCACGACCCATCCGAAGCTTTGAAGGAAACCGGGACTAAAAAAACGACTGCCCGTCGTGCCCCCCAACTTCACATGTACTTCAGAGATCGGTACTTCTACCGTGGCGCAGGTAGATTCGTCGTAATCCTCATACATTTCATCAAACCCGACCGGTAAGTGAAGGGACTCCGTCTGATCCTCATTGTTTGGATCGGACAGAGGCGCTGGGGGGGAGATCTCTGTATAGGTTAGGGGAGAGGAGTGAGAAGGCGGAACCTGAATCGAGGAAACCAAAGTCGAACCCGTGGATTGCCGACATCGATCAACAAAGGCCTGACGTCTTTCTTGGGAAACCGGAGGGTTGGGGCAGTTCAGGCTACCGGTGTGCACGCCAGAGATAATTGGAGACAGGCAGCGGAAGCAGAGTTGCCGTACTCGACACAGAGATCGGCAAGCATCGATGAGTGAACGATTCGCCGGAAAAGCTCGTGTGGCGTCAATTTCCATTGCATCTGGATCTGGGGGAGGACGATGGTACTGGGGGTTAGCGCGGTGTTGAGGTGGAGGTTGGGGAGCCAAACGACTTGAGGACAGAGGGGGATGTGGAGATCCATTTGCGGTTTCCGACGGAAGCAGGGCCAGGAGGTCCAGCTGAGCAGCTGCGTCCGACGCCAACTCCATCTGAGTATCCAACGAAGAGCATTGGATCCACTCTCTCGACATCGCATGTCGCACAATCCGCGGGTTAAGACCTGAAACATATTTCTCAATGCGCGTCTTTTCAATATCTTCTACCAGGTATACAAGGGACTTAAACTGTGAATTGTACTCCCCAATCGTTAACCCCCGTTGTTTGCATGCCGCCAATGCCCTTTTCGCATTCTCCCGAATGAACTTGTCGCCAAAGACCGCGATGAGGCCGTCCAAAAATGAATGAACCGAGGAAAGAACTGGTAAAATGAACGGTTGGCCGTGCAAATCTTCATACATGTCGACCACTCCTTGGCGACAAGCGTTATCGATAACGAGGGAGTTATACCAATTCACCGAAGGAGAGATAGCACGCTTGTGGTCTGAAGGGTGATAACCAAAATGCTGGGAGATCCATACCACCCGCCTAGATTCCGATTGAAAGCCAGTATTGACCCGTAGGAAATCTCGTACCGCCCTAAGGAAAGCCAGAAGATGTCCCGCGTCCCCGGAAAACCAAACGTCTTTCAATTTCGGGGGTTCCGGTCCAAGGTGTCGATCTGGGTTTTGATTTGACTGTTCTTGGGGATAGGCGGCTGGCGGATGTTGGAAAGGGAAAGGCGAAGGGTGAGTGGGGAGAGGTGCGTGGAAGGGATTGTGGGAAGTGGGAAGAGGAGGATGCTGGGGAAAAGATTGGGAGGGAAGGGAATGGGGAAAGATGGAAGGTGTAGTAGCCGGGAGCGGAGGTGGAATGGACTGATGCTGCGGATTTTGAAAGACTTGCAAAGTCTCCATCATCATCATCATGCGGTTCATCGAATCCTTGAGCTGATCGAATTCCGAACGAGCCACTGGAGAATCCTCCTGCGACGACTGTTGAGATGTGAGAATAGGTGGTTGAGGTTCTGTGATCACTTGTGATTGATCCGGATCCTCGGCCGCGGTGGAACGATTGATGCCAAACTGTGGCATACCTATTCGAGAAACGGGGTGGACGCGCCTAGCTGGGAGAAAGAAGTGGGGAGGAATAGACCGCCTAGTGGTGAAACGAGGGGTGGGAGTCGAGTGAGAGATGGGCGTTTGAAGGATGTCCCAGTGGCGGGGGGGTGGAGAAGAAGAAACAGAATTCGATGCAGAGGAATTGATAGAGTGAAAACAATCTCCTGTGGATGAGTCAGACAGTTTGACGAAATGTGTAATCAAAGATTTGGTCAAAAAGATGTGAAAATTGATGATAAAAGAAGATATAATCCAACAAAGTTTAATCAGGGTTTGTCATGCGGATTATGTGTATGTGTGTGTGGGATTTATAATGTAAAGAACATGGTGATTTTTTGGAAATCAGGAACTAAAAGTTTGTATTTTTTGATTTTATGATTTTAGAGAGAAAACAAGATAAATCCCATAGGGAAGAAAAAGAAAAAACAAGGCTTTTGCTAGTCAAGTATTTATAAGAAAAAAGAGAGGCGCGTTGAGACCCAAGAGTTCTCTGACGCGTCTACGCGATTATGTGTTGATCTTCTGTTGTTATGGATTATATACATATGTCATTTGTGTGTATTGGTAACGAGTAGAATATTATCAACTTATGTGTTTATTGTGCTTGTATCTATTTATATATAATTTCTATTTTTATACTAATTTTTTTTTTTTGCTCCATGGTTGTCCTGGTGTTGACAATCTCCAACTTCAGGATCGTAAAATATCTCATCATCATGATTGCGAAGAAGTATTTAGGGTTCTCAAAGTTAAAACATACGGCCATACTCAAATTTGACATACTGAAACATATGTATGTCAATATGTATGCCGCAACAGTTGACATACACCCCCCGATATCCCCTGGTTGGACTTATGAAGTCCAACAAGTCATCCGACCCAGAAACCAAGAACGACATGGACAACCTCTCAAGAGCAAATCCGGATTTGGTCTCTACACCCCCTCAAACACCAAGTTAAGTATCCAGCTCAGTATCAGGCGCTACTCAAGCCACCCCGGCCACCCAGGTCTTGCAGCTTCCTTGCTCTTGGCCGAACCCCAGTGCATCACCGTTCTAGTAAGTCAAATCACTTGCGGTGATCATCTCGGTCATGTTCTAATTGGTTTTTATTTGGATGAAGCAACATTCACCAGCACCCATCATCTGCCCCTGCAATGATACAGGTTGTTCCAGCTCAATATCCGATGATATCAAGTAACATGGCAAACGTGAATCCAATCCTTAATCAAATCAGATTCCTTCCTCCTCATCGCCGGCCAATTCTACTCAGTCCAAAGAACAAGTTCAGGGAGGTGGCCGTGGACGTGGTGGTGGACGGGCAAGAGGACGTGGTCGCGGACGTGGTTGTGGACAGAGAGGGTCACAAGATGGGCCTTCTGAACGAAGAACAATCAAGCCGTGGGGTCAAGATGCACCTCCTGGTGGGAAGTCATCTCTCGACCAAATAGTTGAATGGCTTACCGTTCATGGGAACTACACACTCTGGCAAGGTCCAACTCGAAGCAAGAGAAGTCTTGCTGAGACAATTGCTGAGTGGCTAGAGCTCAAAGGATGTCCAGGGAGGGATGCCAAAGGGGTTGAACAGCAGGTGAGTTACAACATGTGAATTATTCCTATGTAGAAATTAATGATGATCTCATCCTTAGATTGCAAGGCTTGAGAAATCATATCGTGATGCAAAGGCTTATCGGTTGGCGACTGGCCAAGGTATTTTGGACGATGCGGAGCGACTCCAGAATTTGGAAAACAAGAGTGATGACGATTCAATCAATCACATGGCTAATGCAACATCAAGGATTGAGAAGACGATTCGCAAAATATGCCCCTATTATGATCAGCTCGATCCAATCATGTCTGAACGGCCGTCGTCGGCTGCAACTTACTTGACTGAACAAACAACTCCGGATAACATTAACAATATCAAACGCTCCCTTGGCCTGAGCCAAAACAATGAACTGGTTTTCTCTACTCCTCGTGGTTCCACATGCGATACATTGGATTTTGATGAAGATGCACTATTGGGTTCTCAAGAACTCAATTTCTCCTCTTCCAAAACTCAGCTCTCTACTGCTCCTCTAACACAAAATAACCTCAAACGACCTGTCGCGAGTGGGGATACTTGTTCCCCCCGGAAGAGAAGCCATGCCAAAGTCATAACCAATTGGATCTTCCCATCCAAAGAAGAGATGGAGAAGCAAAACTTTGAACAACTTGCGTTGGCTACTCGCCAAGCAAATACTGAGGACCAACTAGTTGATGCGACTGCATCATTGGCTTGATCGCTCATGGGAAACTCTCAAACCAAAGTAGGCTTAGAGAGGGAGCTTGCTGAGCTGAAGAAGACTCAGATCAAGGTCAATATTGCTGAGTTTGACTTGGAGCAGCGGAAATCACACGAGATACGTGAAAAGATCAAGTTTGACCTCGACATCGCGCGTGCAAAGGCCGAGCTGTATGAGAAGGAGTGTGCATCAAAAAACGCAACCGCAGTGATGCGGGCCAATATGATCCAGTCATTCATGAAGACTCCTGGTTTTAACTATGACAAGGCTTGGAAAGCCACAAATGATGTTATGGGAGCCCCCTAGTGTTTCTTTTATCAATTATTTCCCATTATCTCTCACTGTTAGCTTCTTGTCCCATCTGTTGTATAATAAATTTCTACCAATCTAAGAAAAGAAAAAATAAGACTGGGTAAACAATCTATGCAGAATGATTTTGTCTTATTTATGTCAAGGCTCTTAATTGATATCGTCTTGGATTTTTCCAACAAATTACACTTTACACTTATAAATAAAATAAATAAAATAAAAAAGTAGCCATGAAACAAACAGATCAACAACAAAGTGAATCCAAAGCTCGTCGGCTCATTCTTCCCTGAGTTCATGAACATATTACGGTCTCGGTCCTCTGTGAAATTTCTTGTTCTGATTTTTCTTGCTCACATGAATTGTCTTGAGTAAAAGAATCTTTCTACAATGAACGATGTTGTATTATAACCTGCTTATTTGCTTGACCAAAACAAATAACCATTAACTTGATACTTTGATGGAGATGATAATAACGCTCATGTCAGGAAAGATAAGCACCCCGACAAAGGCAATGCACCTTACAATCAAGAGTTGATGAATTTTAGGACAACCTATTATCGTTAGAATAAAGAACAGCACTCAAGCTATATAAACGGCAAGATTAATTGTTACACAATGAAAGCATGAGAGTCTGAAGTGTTTCCTCCAGGTATGATTCCGGATAAGTCAGAAATTCTCGTGTCAACGGGCTTTGTTTGATATACTTCCCTGGTCAGATAATACACTTGAAATCAATCCAAGTTGTCATAGGTATAACATGTTTCAAGAGAGGTGGCCAGCTCACTTTGAAGTTCACCAAATCTATTAAACAATGTGTGCATTCTTCCAGGTAGACCGGCTCTTGAGTGATTGACTTACTACTTGCTTTATGGCCATGTTGCTGATTTAAAGGCCACCTCTCCTTGGCTGATTTGGAAATACTCAAAATTAATTTTGTTGTGGCCAATGCTACCGTGTGATCACATCTGAGGGGTACCAAAAGTGTATTAACCAAGTTAAATAGTGAGTTCTTAACTAGATGCTCTTCTAGATGCACTCGGGAGATGAATCAGCATTCATATATATCACATTTGCATGGCACTAATATTAGATATCATTGTGAGGCAAGAAAATCATCAAATACAACTTGGCGGCGTGCATTGTTTTCACCACCAACATTTTCATTATGTTGATGAAAGAGGGGGCGAGGAATGTAATCAGAAGTGTTTGTAATATAATCCAACCGGTCTACATTGAGATCTTCTTCTGGCTTGTCAAGTAAAAAGTTGTGGAGAGTACAACAGGTCCGTATCCACAAATTCAAGCGTAGAGCAGTCAGCGGACCCCGAATCAATATTTGAGACTGCTTGAGAGATTGCCATCACATTTTGAGCATTCCAATACACTGCTCAATAACCACACGGCAGGAGCTCAGCTGGTAATTGAAATCATTCTTCTGTTTTGGTAATGGCTGGTGTGGGCTGCGTTTAAAGCAAGGAACAACTGTATTTGATGGTGTGTATCCTGAGTCCGCTAGAAGATATTCACCAGGTGAAAAGAAAAAATTGGGATTCACATGCAACTTTCAAGCCGGAAAACATAATCAGCACGCATGTCAGAGGAACCGGCCAAAAAAAAAAACTTACATTAGAGCTCTGATACACTCTCTGATCATGGGCACTTCCACACCACCCATGCACACCATATATGATCCTCTTGAGATGATTACAAAACAACAGCGAGTTTGTTCCGTATCGTAGTTTCCTCATCCAACAATCTTCTTTGTGTACAACAGGGGCCGCCGCCAGTTCAAAGATTGTTCCATCGACATAACCAACACAGTTGCGGAACGGATCTGAATTGGGTAATTGCATTCTGAGCTGGAGGCGTTTGTTGGCAGTGGGCCACTTCAAGTAGGTCTTCTCAATACTTAGGATTGCGTAAATACAGCGGTTTGTGTAGTTTTCTACACACCCTCTGAGATTAAAAATGTTAGCAGTTACCCCACATTTGCAAATATGAACCAAAAACTTACCGGATACACTAAACAGCTGACCAATGATTGGGGCAGCCCCTCCATTCCCACTTAACCCCAGATTGGCCAGTGCAATCAGTAATTGATGTTCAACAGGAGCTTGTGGGTTCCGTGATTGGTTCTGAAATACCGGATTGGCTTGGATCAGTCCATGCAAGTCGATGAAGCTCTGAATAGACATTCGGGCCTGCATGATTGTCAGCTTTTACATTCACCTGCAGGCCTGAGTAAGATGACATGCTTACCCAACGGAGAAATGTAGTGGAATTACTGTTGAATAGGACCTCAAATGTCTGTGCCCGCGAAGAAATCTGGGGCCTAGGAAACCGGGGTGCCAAATACCGAGAGTCTGAAATACCCAAGTGGAGTTCCAAGATCTGTAATAGCAAGATTTGTGACCGTCGGATTGCTTGCTCATGACCAGCAACTTCAGTCGCTGCCATTAGTGATCGGGTTGAGTTGATGAGGAGAAATATTGATGCCTGATATTTGAAAATCTGTTTGTTGTTGTTGTTGTTGCGATTGATAAGGTGGAGTGTTGAGAGAAATAGTGTCCACCACGCTGTGTTTGAAGATGGAAGTGGAAGTTGATTGTTGGTGTTTAATCGAAAAGATACAATGAGTCTTTGCAGGTGAATGTTGAGCTCATTGAGGAGTTCTTTTCAAGGAGAATATCGAGGCATGGTCCGGGGGAAGTGGGTATCATAAGCGGATTGATTAGGCAGGGGGGTTCAAAGTTAACATATTTGACTTATGCTGGCATGAAATCTTATCCCCGCCAAAAAAAATTGATAAGATTTTATGTCGCGGTATGATAAGTTTTTATGTTTTTAACTTTGAGAACCCTAATTGAGCTAAAATAAAACAACCAAAACAGTTGAGCTGGCAAGCAAATTATGCTCAACTTGTGTTGTTATTATACCAAAGCATCAAAGTAGTATTATGTCAACCTGATAAATACAAAGTAGTAAGTAGTTCATGTATTTTGTTCCAAAATATTTTTGAGATACAGATATAGGGAGGACATTTTTAAGGTATTTATTTATCTTTTTTCTATCTACATGGAGTATCTATGTGAGTACATATATTGAAGTCATGCCCCGGGCATAGTCAGATGCATTTTCTTGTGGTTTCTTTTTTTTGGCCGATTGGTTATGTATGGTCAAGCTAGCAGCCAGCTGGTGAAAGTCGTTGATCCAATTATGCGATAATGAGGCCCATGGGAGATGAAGGGCTTAAAACGAGCAATCAAGGTGTGAAGAAGACTTGAAACATGCGAAATGTGGGCCAGATCAGGTGTGAAGAAGACTTGAAACATGCGAAATGTGGGCCAGATCTGGATTTACCATCTGGATTAGACTTGTCAACACGCAACCGGGCGGAGTTGATAAATCCACCGTTTCTCGGCCTTCCTAAAACCGAGTGCAATAATCTCTGAAAAATGTAATCAAATTGGTTAATTGAATTGTCAGTTCAGCCGAGGATAGTGTTGAGTAACCAGCAAAATTAGATCATCGAAAATACTAACCTCAGAAAAGGGGCAGCCGGATTCAAAAGGTAATGAGGCACTTAAAGGTTTGAAGATTAATTCATAAGCGCTTTTGGACTTAATAGTAGCGAGTGATAAACTAAACAATAGACGATGGTGAAATAAGAATTCATAGCTCACGTTTGATTTTGCCGGTGGCGAAGGATAATAAGAGGACAGTGATTTGAGTCTACAGAAACAAGACAATTTAGAATAAAAACAGTTCGGTTAACGTGGTTCCTTGGATGATCGGATATTGGTGCAAGTTTAGTAGGAACACGTACTCCACCATCTAAGGCGGCACTCAAGACATGCTATTTGGAAAGCAGTAGGTTAGAACTTCTTGTAGTGGGTGTGCACATAGGAGACACAGGGAGGACCCACGTTGTAATCTGTGAACATCTGAGGGCGATAGATTCGAAAGTAATACTGGCTGACGAATCCAACAATTATTGCAGTGACTCTTCCGGAGGTAGTGCCATTGATTGCAACTTGTATTGTCCCGGCGACCAACTGTTTTTCAAAGAAAAGAGAAAAAAAAGTTTAATCTTTGGCGACATAATTTCATAATGAAGGAGAGGACTGACCGGTACGTTAAATTTGCCAAAGATGGAATTCGGCCAAGTTTTCTCGATGAACAGGAACGGAAGAGGCGCGATAAAACCGACGAACTAGACAGATGTAAAACATCGGATAAATTTTCTCTTTTCCCCAAAGAGTCCGTGGGGCGTTCAAAGTCTTACCAAACTGGCAGGAATGAAGAAATATCGTTTCTGCACTCAAATCGAGGTAATCAGTCTCCACTAATCTTATATTAGGTCGTGAAGATAGAATAAGACTAACCCCTGGTCCGTATAGTTCATGGGAAAACAAACTCCAAGTACTAACTTCATTAAATAAACTACGTTGACGAAAGAAATTTCAGGTACATTTCCAAACGCTCGGTCAAACCTCGAATTCAAATGACTAACGCCTGTGAGGAAACTCCCGAGAACTGGTGTTTGGAACGTGAGTAGAGGATCGTAGATTAGCAATTAAAGTAATATAACGCCAACAAAACTGTCGGAGAAATAGGTCTTGATCGAAAAATGTGGCGGGATTAAAACTCAACTTGTCCACTAGCTGTAGGTTCGAGCAAAGCTTCCGCGTTTGCCGAGACAATGATTTCCATCACGAACTGGTTCACGAACACACCAATAATACTTCTCGAGTTTAATAAAGAATCAACTTAAATCAGCTTACATTTGTACAAATCAAGGGAACTACCAGTTAGATAGCTTACGTTCCGCATATTTGAGCAAAAAACCCTTTGCGAGGTGGAACTTTAGTATACTGAGAGGTGGTATCAAAAAAAAAAAATCAACAAGACATGCAATATACGAAGATGTATTTTTAATCGAGGACTAGACCGAGGTTGAATTATTGATGCTTACAATCATCATCTTGATACTAATGGGGTTTATCGATCAAAGCAAAAGGATAACCAATTATCAGTCTGACCAAGCTCTACCCGAGAAAAGGAAAAAAATGCTCAACTCCTTAGCAATCAGTAGAGAGATCGTTGCACATGTGGCGCTGAAGATGCTAAACCTAATCAATTGTTTGCTGGAGTTAGCAAAATAATTTCAAAAAAATGGAATGGATTCTAACTGAGATGAGACATTGATTCACCAGAGAGAGCGGATGACAGAGCCACCAAAGACAGAACCGATCATTTGGCAGGCAGGGGCGACAACCTAAACATATCAAAAAAATCAGTTAACCGATGGCATACATAGATTGTACTAGGGGAGAGAGGGGTACTCAACTGGATTGAAGCCCGTGGTGGCGTTTAAAAAGCCAATAGAAGCGACAATGATGGATGCCAGCTGTAAAAAGCGGAGGATGTAGATAAGTGGTTGTTCTGAACATGGTATATGTCTTCATTTTCGGTCGATTGCTTACACAAACGGATCCTAACATTGCGAAAACTCCCATCTGACTGCCGGCTGTGCCATTGAAATTGTCGATTAGACTCAATCAAGTTAATGAGGACTAGGCAAGTTGGTGGGGCTACTCACCAAGCGTTGCGCAAAGATACCCAAGCGCCACGGATGCTACAGAAAGGCATCCAATAAACCATTGGGGGACTGTGGAATACTAGTAGATCAAAATATCAGTTTACCCACACAGATCGGAATGTGTGCCGAGATGAACTTACTTTCTGCATCTCTTCAAGATGGGGATCCTCAGATCTCAAAACTCCGTCTTTCCGGTTGGGAAAGATGATTCCAATGATCAGAGACCAATTCTGAATGAGGGCTTGAGTGCTATAGATGTTCAAAGATCAGGAACGTTTAAGAGCTGCGCATTGAATTTGAAGCAGGTTATCGATCTCACATCGCGCTGGTCATCAAGAGTGCGGCAAACGCTGAAAAATAAATCATCAAAGGTGGATTGGCAAGAGAGGTGAGCAAAGTATGTAGCGGTCATAGGGCTCTGTACTATTTCAAATACCTTGTGAAGCCACAAATGATAGAGTGAAGGCCGGGAGTCCTTGCTGAACAAGGCCTTGCTGGCTAAGGGAGCCATTAGACATGAACACGGCAGAGTGATTATATTCTTGCCCAGATTCGGTGAGCAAGCTTGTACTGATCGAGGAAAATGTGTTTCAGACTGCGACGTCGGCATGGACTATGCTCAAGTCACAGGGCTTACGATAGCAGGGGAAAGTTGTTGCTGGCCCCCGAGTGATATGGGCCAATTTTGTAAATTGTGAGATACATCAAAATAGCTGATAACGTAGGGGTAAGCTCTTGAGTACCCAATCATACAGGAGTCAGACAAAAGTCATTTACCGAAACCGAGCCCAATCCACGAGTTCACTTGGGCGATCCACGGTACGTACATTGGTGACTACGCAAGACGAGCGGAGTTGTTTTGATAGAGATCAGGATTAATTGCAGGAATTTCTGGAGTTGAAGTTTTCCGAGATACTCAACTGCACCATTCACTCCAGCAGATATATTGGTCCAATCAAGGCTCACTAATAGTCCACAGAAACGGCAGAACGCGTGTGCTCGTGATCAGAAAAACGCGTGGTAGTTATTATTATGCCATTACGTACGGGAAAATAGACCGAAACCACTGAGTTGATGATTAATTGAGTAGAAGGTAAATTAGCTTGTCAAATATCAGCTCGGCGGCGGAGGGCACTAACGTGTTTGGGGAAGCACCTCCGAAGAGTGCAGTAACCTGTTTTGAGGCCGGCAGAGCCAAACAAAAAACGTTGATAGCGCTAACGGCGGGAGCTAGGAACTGAGGTAGAACTTCCCACAGACCAATTAGCGGGGCAACAAGCTTAAACAGATTGATTCGACGAGTAGCGAGACTGTCCCCGCCATGGAGCGACTGGAACAAGATAACCGGAGGGATGACAGCCCTGAGTACAAAGTTCGAGAATCAAGAGCATTAGCTATCTCTTCTCCTAACGTACAAGAAAAATCACTTACGGATAAAGACTGTTTTGCAGATTAATTTAAGGGGTTAGGCAATGGTTCACCTTCAGCTTTTGCTTTTCATACACTTGGGCCAGATAATCAATTGATCAATGTAAGACTGACCATGCACCTGGGTAGACTAGAAATGATTGAAAATGCCATGCGAGACCTGAAGTGAAGTTTATGTTAGCCAGACGTAAGATAGAGGAAAGGGGGGAACTGGAGACTGACAGATCGCCAATATTTGGTTGGCAAATTGGGCAACGACCGAAAGGAAGAATCCGGGACCAGCATGAAGGAATAAGATCTGGGGTGCAAAGATTTCGGTTCCAAAGGCAGCGTAGGCTGCTGATGCAGCCATCATCGTGGCGAAGACATCCTCTTTGATTGAATAAGGACCAGGGTTAAGCCAGTGGTAACGAGTGGGCAAGATTTTTGATAGCAGAGTGCCTAGTAGGAACGATAATATCTGTAGGGTGAGCAGTGAAATCTGTGTAAAGGATTATTTATTTATTTTAATTGTGGTTGGGTCAAGAGGCCTTGGGTTAATAATATCGAGGATTGGTTAGGAAGATCGTGGGAAATAAGGATGACAGACCTGAACTCGTACGGGCTTGAACTGGAATAGTTGGGCGATAGCAGCCTGGAGAGGATATTTACAAGTTTGTGAGTAAGCTTAACCACCAGGCGCTCATGAGAGGGAGGAGAATGCTCAGAAGCTCACAGAGATCAGGGATAAAATGATGCCGACGGTGACGCTTCTGAGAGTGATGACAGGTGCGGCCACATCATCGGTTGGATCCAATGGTTTCATCCCACCCGGTTTGACAGGATTGGATGAGACTGAGTGGTTGTCAAAGGCAGATACTTCGAATGTTGGTTTATCATCGAGTGTAAAGTTCGAGTGACGCTTGACAAACTGATTATCGAATGGACGATAGAAATCATCGGGATCGACGTAGTATTTTGACTCTGTGGTTGATAATTTCCTTTGTGATCTCTTGGAGAATCTCGTTCTCTCGGGTAAGACTGGGGTATTATTCGTCCGGGATAGATGAGAGGGTGGGATGATCGATTTCTCTACTCCCAAGGCTAGATGGGAGGATTGATCACAAGAGAATCGATCACACTTGTCACTGGCAGCTTGGCGATAGAGTATCTCGCAATAATCCATATCGTTGATTGGATCCATCTATGATGTTGGAAGATGTAGGGAGTCAGGTTGGAGGCTGGATAGATTCTTGAAGGCCACGTTGATCGATGCGAGGTCAAGTGTTTAGGGCTGCATGTAAGATTTCCAAAAGAGGGGGGACTTGAAGCTGTTGATTGATAAGTAAAATGATAGATTTGAGATGAGCGAGTAAGGAAGGAAGGGAAGGAAGGAAGGAAGGATTGCAGAAAAGCTTGAAGGGGGAGTGAGTAGGGTTAAGAAGAAACCGGCTGAGTAATCGAGTGTTAAAAGTAAAATAGTTTTGATATTCACAGGGGAGACGCAGTGTTAGTTCTGAGAAGGGGTTAGATCTCAGACAGGCTATGGTTGGAAAGATGATGCAGTTGACAGGAAAGTTAAGGAAAATCAAGGCAGGCCACTGAGCTTGAAGAACGCACCTGTTGAGGTGAGGCAGAGGTAAGCTGAGGGCTGAGTCCAGGATTAGTACGCTTGTGTGTGAAGGGTAGGTGGAAGCAGAAACACATGAGGCAGGGGTAAGAATCAAGATAGGATAGTAGCAAGGAATAGAGAATGAGGATCTAAACAAGTCCGCTGGATCTACCTTGGATACAAGAATGAGAGAACGAAAAGTAAAAAGGGAAAAGTGAAAAAAAGGGAAAAGTGAAAGGAGGAAAAGAAAGGGAAGGGAAGGATGAATTTAATTATTTAGCTATTTAGCTAAAACTTCAACACATGGTCTGGTTAAGAAAGTCGTTAGACGCTTGAAGGTTAATATGTACCACTCGCAACGAAGGAGAACAGGCGAAATTGGAAGGAAAGATTTAAGGCCTTAGCTACCTTTCTTATTTTTAAAAATACACTTAAATACGTTTCATCCACCAATTTCTGTACCCAAGGGCCTTAGGGCTTGGTGTGGTGTATTGATCCTTACATGGTAACGACGAGGCTTGTAAGCTAAGGGGAATGATTTGATATCGTGATCGATGTCGAATATCTTTCGTGAGTTGAACTTTTACTACTACTGCTTGCTTCCCTGACGACTAGGCTGAAACTTGGCGCAAACAAAAAATAAATAAATAAATATGTATCAAGAATCAGAATATTAGTAAAACCGTCTAAGATAAAATAAAATAGACACGAAGAAAGAATAACTCGAGCCGAGTGGTTTGCATCTTTATTTCGTCAACTTGAGGATATTTTAGAACCAGTTTGTACCAAGGGTGATCTAACATTGTACTCCCAAGAATCCTGGCCTCTTAACACTCAAGTAATCCGTCAACCCTTCAACATAAGAAGAGCCTATATCTAACCGATTCATTATTGTATTACGATAAGAAAAAAAGTCAGTAGACAACTCTAAGCTAACTCTCATCAAACTGTAGGATTGATTGATTGGTCCATTTTTCCAAACTGCTCAAAGATTAAGTCTCATAAAATCCCCACTACACCAAAACAATTTATTATCCAAAACAGTAAACAGTACCCTAATTAATCTACGTAAGCTTTTGAAAGACGAGGGGAGTGAGTGTCCAAGAAAACTGTTATCTTACTTTTTTCTCAAGCCAGCGGTAGGTATCTAGCACGAACAATGTCATGTTAAAGTGTAGTACACAATCACTTTTTCAAACGCTCAACTTGAGACGTGATGGTTGGATAAACAAATCTGTCGGAAGGAAGATAAAAATTACAACTTCTCACCCTGAGGTGGTCACGAAAGATTGGTTGCATGCTTTGACCCGCCTGGTCCCCGGGTCTCCCTAGTAAAAGGCGAGGGGGACGTTCGAATAAGAGACCAAACAGAGCATGTATTCGCTGGGCCGAACAAAGAGTTATATACCTAAACTACTCAGACACGGGTTCAGTTCCGGCTTCCATCGGTGCCACCGTGCCGGCAAACATGAATCCATGACCTGTCGAGATCTACAAATTCTGAAGAACAAGCCTGAAGCCATTGGATCCTGGGGACTTTTACCAGGCATTTGAGACTGTTTCACTCTGAACGGACACCTGTCAAGGCTGTAGATTCATAGATAAGTCTTCGTCTTTTATCCGTGGTCGCATGGGAGTAGACTAAACGACTGGCGTGAGTTGACATAGCCCGCAAAGCGCTAAGTCCTCGTGCCAGATGTGTCTGCCTCTCAAAGTGAGAGGGGTCGACGGTTTACCACCCAGATACAACGCTCTGGGGCTTGATGTATATATTTGCAAGGGAGATGACATGTTACATATAGGAAGATAGGTACGCTTGAATAACCATGATACAACTTTTTAGCTATGAAGAACAAATGCATTCGGTTCCTTTTTTTTGTTTTTTTTCTTTGTTTTTTGCGTCTTAAATTAAGATAGGCTGAGACTGAGCAGCTGCAAGGCGGTTTTTAAGACTAAAGAATAATTCAAAGAAAAGGTCAACTTTAAGAATGCAAACCAGGTAACTAAACACGATAGAATAGGTCAGTAGATCCAAAAGAATTTGGGAAACTTTGAAGTGAAGTGAGTTTGGGCAGCTTGAGGGATTATCAGTTGGGCTTCTGTTTCTTGATTGGTTTTTTTCAAAAGGTAACAAGTTAGTAAGCGCCAGAAGCAGTGAAAAAGGATGGAAAAAATACGAACTTGCTCTGTGAGTTTCAATAGTTTGATGCCATTGGAAGGGATATTGTTCAAGATCAATTGAAGATCTTTGTAAGACGGAGCCAGGGTAATTGGGATTTGATTGTTGTGAGCGTTGGTGACTTGTCTGATTGAAATAGTACCGGTCGAGTTCCATAAATCCTTGACTCCCCAAGTACGTGTCATAGGCCATTGCCCCTAGGATAGTGAATCGGTCGGGATGGGAACATAAGTACAGTCAAACCAAACTGGGCTCATGCCAATTTCCAGCATGTTGATGATTAGACTTACCTCATCGATAAAGAATTCGGATAAGGAGATGACGTAACTACCAATTTGTTGGGGCGAGGCATTTATAAAAGCCAAGGCAAACTCTCTGCAAAATGGGAACGGGATACAATACTAAGTGGTTAAAACAATCGGGCTGGGGTAAATGTTTCATCATATCAAGATTTGGACAACTGACCCATTAGCAAGGTAAGCTTTCCAAAGTTGAAGATTGCCCTGGCGGCCATTTGCACTGGGTCTTTTCCATACTCGATAACCGGCACTATGCTCTGGGTCTTGGTTAATGTCCTGAATGGAAAGATATCAGGTTTTTGATAACGAATAATCCAGGTTGATAAAAGGTACTCACAATCACTTCTTTGTTGCTTATGATCGATTTGGTTTCGGATGACCTGGAAGAGCAAGGCATGTGAGTGTGTGAAAAAATATACAAATCGTTTCTCGACAAACATTTTGGTAACATCGTTGCCCAAGATCAAAGGCGATTTGACGAGAGCCCACATTGAGAAATGAGTGACATCTAAAGCGAGTCGGCGGATGCAGCTTAGTTATACATTCGACCGGGGCGAGCTAGAAACTTGGACCTACATTCATCATATGACATTCCTCCATTCCCAACCTCGAGCATGTCCTGTAAATGTGATCATGGTGGGGGTTAAGCCAACAATAGTATGTAGCGCTGGTTGTGCAGAAGATGAAATTTCGTACCAAATCATTCCATCCACCAGAGCCTGCTTTTTGGCCCAGACCAGCAGCCTTTTCCAAAATGTTCATGGCTGCGTAGTGATCAAATAAGCACGCTGTTTGAAAGCTGTTCAAGGCGATTCACGTGGAGGAGATAGACATGTACCTGAGCAATGGAAACCGGCGAGAGGACAAGGAGCAGATGAATCTGGACAAGGACATCGGTCATCCGGCCGGTCAAAGTTGTCGTAGATGTCACCCGAGATCCTCCACGAATTGCTGGAACGTTTTGAGGAGGCGGGCGCAAGATTAGGAGCTTGAATTTAGGAACGATTGACAATGGTAGTGGCGATCTCTCAAAGATAACGCGACATACGCAATAGTGGCACCCCAATTCCATACTTGATCTTCACCCCACTGACAAAGGGAATAAACGATCGGTCGGCCAGTTGCGTTGAGTGCGTTCCTCATCGTCCTATATCGATTGGCGGATATACTGGGTGTACCGGAAAGCCCTTCGTTGTAGCAGTTGTCGTATTTCAAATAACTAAACAATTTAATCCGGGATGAGATTGGGGATCAGTGGGATTTTCTTGCTTGTCCATAATTCCAGTGACCTCACAACTTACTCTATACCCCATTCAGCCTGGCAAGTCAGAGCCAGAGGAGACGAAGTAAGAGACTGGCTAAATTCACTGGAAAGTTCTGTTACAAAGATCTTACATATGCCTGGGCGTCGTTGATTTCGTAGCCAAGTGAGCCGAATCGCTTTCCACAGGTATAGCTAATTATTTTCCAAGTAGAAAAGAAATCAGATTGGAGGAGGATGCGATCAAACTAGGTTTACTCACGTTCCAGCATCCGAATATAATCTGTGGTAGCCATGCGAATACACGGAAGAGAAAGCAGTCAATATGAGTTGGTTGCTTATTAGAAAGAGCGTGCCGCCTACGAACCCAAGTTTCAAGCCTAGTTCATGGACTCGATCGCTGAGATGTTTGATGCCATTTGGAAACCTGCCAATGATTGGAATGAGCAGGATTGAGTGAGTCATTGTAAGTGTTAGAGAGAGGGGACTCGAAAGAAACTCACTTTGCCGGATCTGCTACTGGTTCATTGTTGACCCCGCGATGTGGTGCTTGCCAGCAATCGTCAATCTGAATTGGGTGATTTGTTCGAATTTGGTTAACAGGTCACATCTTTAGACTGTTTTTTTATCCTCATGTGAAACTCACGTTGATGTCTTGATGAGATTGCAATATAATCAAAAAATATATTGTTACCGGGATAATTTCAATCTGCGATGATTTGGAAGAATCTTACAGATATATCCTAGTTTATCGAGTCCCTCGGATTTAATTGCCTTTGCTGCCCTGGTTCCATAGAGAGGGCGATCAAACGCAGTAAGGTCAGTACGATGAGATTGAACGAGATGAGTGACTACGCACGAAAGAATGATGTCTTCATTTATATTACAGCCATAATTGTTCCAAGTATCTAAACGAGGTAAACAAGAATTGTTAGTGAGGGTCGAGATTATGCAGCGTGTGAGCGGATAGATAGACGAGAGACTTACTCCATCCCATCGGTGGGGTAATTGCCAAACCATTGTCATAGGCGAAGGCCCCAGTGAACGCCAGATGGGCAATTAAGGTTGCCTGGTAGATGCTCAACATCGTGTTATCAGTTGGTACAAGGAGTGGTAGGGTATGTTAGGACAGGCAAGAAATCGCTATGTACGGTTGCTATTAACAGAATTCAAGAGGTGCTGATTAAGATGTGGTATGTAGTTCTAAGGTGCCAGTGCTCGGGTGAGAATGCTACGGTCTGGAGTGGCTTCGTTTTATAGGCCAATGCGAGACTCCTCCCTCAACAAAAACTAAGGGTATCAATCCATCACTCTCTTCTTTTTTTCTGTTTTTTTCTTTTCTCTTTGAAATTTTGATACACCAACTCAACCTAATGTACGACACATCTCAATCAAACACGCTCAGCGGATCATCATCCCTAAGGTGAGTAGGGTACGATCGTTTCGAGTCGGTCGGCCTGCGTTAAAACATCCCAAAACAAATCCATCGATCACGACGATGTGAACTCCAGAGCTCCGACGCGTAGATACATAAATACATGAATAAATACATACCACCAGGCCATCCTACCCCACCATGTTGTACGGGGAGCTCTACGGATTCAGCTCATGTGAGCGAGACTAAGCCTCATCAACCTGGTCTTGTGATGCGGGGAGAAGTAGAGGGCGTTTCCAAAGAATAATATTTATCCCTCTGTATCCGGAGGACTGATACCCTCCGGCCCGGTCCCAGCTCACGGAGGACAGAACGTTGTCTTCTTTCTTCTGCAGAGAATTCAATGGGCACGAGTTATGGATGTGTGTTTAACACATTCCCCTGGTTTGTACAAGCCGGCGCGCCGTTGGCGCCTGGCGAAGCGAGCTTCTGAATAAGGGGCTTGCAACTAATTAATCTGTGGAGTCTGAATTTTCGCGTGAGCGGTTTCACCTCTTTGGGGTGGATTCTGCCCCTGTTTCCTCCCCATTCATTAACCGCTGGGACCACTATAAATGCCTTGATCCGGCCCATTCTGCACTAGAACGTTAAGCTCCCTTGGGCATCTGACCAGCTGGAAATTTGGGTTCCTAGCTTGTTTTCTCATGTTACTGAAACTGTACCACTGTACGCATTCCCTGCGGCAACATAGTATAATCACTTCAAAGGGAGTGACGAGTCCGGTTCAAATCCCGACAAGCCCAACCCCTGGCCACTACTCCTTCCAACCCAGGACAATTGTAGCAGCTTATGCTGGGAGGTTGGTGAAGATGTATAAAAGAGAGTAAGATTTCTTGTTGGTAGTATATAAATAAGAGAAATAGATGAAACTAAAAAATGATAAAATTTAATAATCTGTATCTTATAGATCTAGCTGTCTTACCTGGGATGTTGGTGAAAAGAGATAAAAGAGAGTGAGGAAAAGAAGAAGTTCACCAACACCCAGAGAGGCCTCTTTTATAGAAGTGAGAAATATGGTATAAGCATCTATGTACAAATGTATGCTAATAGATAGCATGTATACATGGAAGTATAGTAGTATGTGTATAAGAGTTATAATAACAACTACACTGCCAGCATAATTGCCTAGGTTGAGTTCATCCCAGTTAAACTAGGATGCAAACAACCAATTTAAAGTAGGTTGAACTCAACCAATGAAATATAAAACCAAGGGGGGTCCCTTGGATTTATATTTCATCAGTTTATTTCAACCAAGTTTAAATTGGTTGAGTGCATCCCAGTTTAACTGGGATGACTTCATCCTAGGCAATTATGCTGGCAGTGCTACACCTGCCCCTTTACTTGTAAACCCTGTTATTAGTTGTCCCCTTCATAATTCCCTCTCCTCCAAGCAAGCACTCCCTGTTACACTTTCAATACCTGTTACCCATTTTACAACCTTATAACCTGAGAAGGTTAAAAATATCTATCCCCACCACAACTCAGGATCAAAAATTTTCTAGATTACTATGTACTCACAGAAAAACTTAGGGCCTGTACGATAAAAAATCTGTTTTACTGGTTCAGGGAACATAGTTTTTTTCTTTTGTGCATTTCCATTATTTTGAAAAATACATATCTGAAAAAACAGAATGTGATAAATGTGTACCATCCCACCAAGGCTCCAGGACATCCACAATCAACAACCATTGCATCCACATCATCAAGATCCAGTACACCCAATGCAAACAACACATCAACCACCCTATACAGCCATAGACAACAACTTGTTTGCAACACTTGCTGCTGCCACCACATCACTCATGGAGATGAACAACATCTTGATTTCAGTTGCTGCCTCCGGGATCACTTGCAAATACCTTGGAAGCATTTGGAATAAATATGAAGCATACTATGGCAACAGCAGACAAGCCAGGTACACTTGCTTCCTACTCAACAAAGTCAGACCAGAGATTTTCCATGACATAACTTGAATGGAATGTGCCACTTGCAACAATCTTGTTGAAGAGTTGTTGATGAATGGGCTCCTTCAAAATGGAAGATCAATCTTGGTCAAAGAGCAGGTCATCTTCTTGGATATTTTTTGTTACAACAACTCAATGCACCAGACGGCTGTGAATTTCAGGCATGGGTTGTACACTGTTACATGGTGAGCCTGCTATTTTTCCCTTCTCAATCTTTGAGTTGTACTAATCAAAAATCCAATATTCCTTCAATTAGATACTTTGGAATAGTCCTTGAATCACTGATAGCAATCTATCCAAACTATGTCAAGTTTGACTTGGATTCATGTGTGAGCCTGGGTCTCTAAAGTGACAACAGGACACAAGACTACTGGTTGTATTTCAAGGATATGGGATACAACTAGTAGACCTCTTAAGATCAATGAGCTCAACCTGGAAAAGTTGGCTAAGCTGTGCCAGAGTCTTTAGAAGTTCACACACTAAGGAAACAGCAACAGAATTAGCTTCTGGATTTTTAGACTTATAGTCAAGGTTCTAAAAGGGTAACCTGTTGATGACTGATCTGATCTGATGATTTGAACATCTGCCAGCTACTGTCAGAAGAGCAAGGTTCACTGACTGACAATACTGGTGAGGTACTGCCTTTGCTGTAACTTGATGAATCATCTGAAGGTTGTGTATCCTCCCTGCCACCTTCGAAAATTTTCAAGGAGTAATCTTACCAAGTTGTGGCGTAGAATTATTTAATTACTCTATGCAATTACAAAGAGTTCAGTGAACACTATGGTCAAAATTTCATGAGGAAACCTTTAAACCTCAGCATTTGGGACTGGGATTAAGATGATGAGTGATAAAGGCAGACTTTAGGTCAGCTGCACTGACTCTAAGGCTGACACATGCAAGCACCCAGAAGACATTGCACATATTGAGCATTCAAGAAAGTGCTTGGAGCTATTGACAGAGTATTTATCCCAGCTAAAGTACCCGCCAAATCTCAAAGCCCCTGGAGAAATTTCAAGCACTTGATTGCGCAGAATGTCCTTGCTGCTGTGAAGGTTAATTTTCAGTTTTTCTATGTTCTTGCGGGTTGGGAAGGAAGTGCCCACAACACTTAAGTGTTTAACAATGCAACATCAAAAGGCCTCAACATACCTCAAAAGAAATATTTCCTTGCTGACGCTGGATCTGGCCTTTGACAAGTTTTGATGAATCCTTTTTGAGGCTCCCAATACCATCTTAAAAACCAGGCTGTGGCAGGAATCAGGCCAGCAAACAAAAAGGAGCTGTACAACTTACAACAAGCTACACTACGGAATATTGTTGAGTGTATACTTGGATGTATCAAGAGGAAATTATTGATCCTGATATCAAACTAAAGAAAAGGTTCTGATTATTCTATGCACTCTGCATGTTGTGGAATTATATCTGCAGTCGAGGAAGCTGCATGAAAGCTTTTGCATATACAAATGGGGGAAGACAAATCCTTTGATGTCACTGAATAGGATTTGATAATGAAGCATTGACACAAGAAACTGGATAAAAATTACAGACTCAATATGTTGCCTACAAAAATTGAACTTGATTACCTGTACCCTTTGTGATTTTCAAACATTTGATTGTTTGTCTACCAGCTTTTTTTCTGTTCTCTTTGGTCTCAGGTCATTTTTCTCTCACATGCGGCAGTGCAACACTCCTGATTGACCATGTAACCTCAAACATACCAATCAGAATTGTTCCTCACTTATTGATACGAGCTATACAAGATTGTGACCAATAAAAGTCCATGTTATCAGATTGAGCAATGCATCATGGCAAAGCAAGACAACCACATCAATATGAGCAGCTGATGAGAGCAATAGAGTGTGATCCAGAAAGAAGAAAAGAGTGCAACCAAGAAAGAAGAGAATATGATTGTAAGACCAATTAGTGATATAAGCAACAGATAAAGGCTGAGAAAGACAAGATCCAACTGCTAAGAGCAATTGATCACAATCAAGAAAGACAGCCATATTGGTTGATTGAGAGAGACAACTGTATCAATCTATTTAGAGAGACAACTGTATTGATCTATTGAGAGAGACAACTTTATTGATTGTTTGAAATAGAAAACTGTATTGATAAGAGTGATACAAGAAATAGATTGCAACCAAGTTACTGTTAAACATGATTGATGTTGGAAAGGTGAATTACAGAAATAAATCAGCCAGTGGAGGAAAAACAGATGCCAATTACAAGTCATGCTGAAAATTTATTCTATCTTTTTTTTCCTTTGCCTCTTTAACCTTCTGTTCAAGCAACAGCTGGCAAATATGATTGTTGGCAGTCCAAAGGAGAGTAAGGAAGGTGCGTGCTGTGCTGTGTTTCTTGAGTACAGATGAATAATTGAAACAAGTTGCATCCAAGACTGTGTTCAATTATTTTCATCACCAAACTGAAGTGCAGTATCAGAAATCTTACTTTGGGATTCACTATGAGTAATGGCAGAAGTGGAAGGTTGGCTGGGTGGCAGATTGGTAGAGGTGGCTGAGGCAATTTTGGAAAATTATCCCATGAGATTTTTGGAGTTTTTGGATACTGCATTTATTTCCCCATTGATGCTTTCCATATTGCCTTTGATGAGGGTGTTCTTGGATTTGCATACCCGTTTGGTAGTGTTTGAACCAACTGTTTTGAGAGACAAATTAAGTTCAATATCAACATCACTACTGCTATTGTAATCACTGAGAGGAATGGCATTTTTCTTGGCTGCTGGAGTGAGTTTGACTGCTTTGGTGGTAGTCAGAACAAGCCTGGAAGTTGCCATTTCTCCAGTTGCAGCCTTGCCTGGAAAATCACTGTGGGTGAGATTGTACACCAGAAAAGGTTTGTCCTTGAGTTTTGCAAAAATGTTGAAAAGGATGAGCTGTTATACACTCTTCCCACACGGTTTTGTCTGCAGTGGAAGTGCCTCAAGCCTTTTCCCAACCAAATCCACTTTGATCTCAAAGGAATCTGTAGTCAAGGTAGAGTTTTTGGAGTGCATTTATTTTGGTTCTTGATTTGATCAATACTGAGAGTGAGGCTATACTGTTTATTCACATCATCTCAGAAAATAGGCCATGTGTCTTTCTTCAATTTGCCGTTTTCAGTTCCATGGCCGGCGGCATATTGTGTAGCAATGGACTTGAGAAGGCACATCTTCTGATTGGTGGTCCAAATATGGTTGGGAGTTTTTGAATTGCATTTTTTGTCTTTTTTGGGTTTGGCTGACTTTATCCTTGGTGTCTTTTCTTCTTGAGTTGCCTTCTTGGGATCAGAATTTGGTTTGGGCTGGACTGCAGATTGTGACATTGGAGCCGGTTTTGGTGGCCAGTTTGGAGATAGGGGTTCTGATGAGAGTGGTGGGTAGGTGTCTTTTGGGACAACTGGATCAATGAGATTGAGAGTGATGGACTTTGGCATCTGTAGATGGCACTTGAGTGGAAAGATCATGGTCAAAAAACAGGGTCAGACCTGTTTTTGAAAAGCACCCATTTTCAAGGAAGACTATTTTCTGGATATGTCAAAAAACAGGTGCTGTGGTACCCATTTTTTGTGAAAACCGTTTTTTTGCAAAAAAATTAATTTCTGGGGGATTTTTTTTGACCAGCTATGGTACAGGCCCTTAGGTCTTCATAGAACTAAGGACTGAAAAAAAAATTTCACAAATCAAAACATTTAGTTAGACAGCATTATATGCTTAGTGTGCAATGCCAAAGGCAAAATTAAACTTTAAAGGGAAAAAAAGAAAGAACTAGTAGTTCATCCATTGTGGGAGTATTTATATACAGCTGATGCAGCACTGAGGCTGAGCCCGCAACCGGGGGCTCAGCAGCAGACTGAGGAAGGGGGTATGTACCAAATGTTACCAGAAATATTGTGGGGACAAGTACAAGGGCGCAGCATGCAAAATTCTATAGTTGGTGCGGGCAATTGGTTGGGCAGATGAGGGCCGCTTCAGCATGCACAACAACGGCAGGACTGGGTGGAGCCATGGGGCTTGGGGAACCCAGACTGCAAATTAACAGAGTGGGGGCAGACAAAGCAGGGCAGACGCAGGGGCAACTATCAACTGCGGGGGTCAATGGGGTATAGCACTTGGGGGCATACTGTGGTGCAATGTGGAATTAGGGAGACAGGCAAGTAGGGTTCCAGGGATGGTACCAGGGATTGCAGGACATGACCGGAGGGCGGGTGTTGTATAAATTGAGTTGTTGTATTAGAGTTTGGGGGGATTATCTTATCTTATCATTAGAGTAGATAGCTATCATTATCAGGGTACAAGAAATCTCTTTTATATCAACTCTTATTGAATTCAGTGCATGCAGACAAGCGGAAAGGAAAGGTAGACAACAAGGAGAAATGTGAAGGGCATCACCAGGAAGGCAAAAGCAAGGGGAACGGTCTAATTGCTGAGTAAAAGGTTTTTCAGGGAATCCAGTTAGTCATCTGCTTACAGCTGTTCATCCCGCAGAGGAAATCAAAGAACTACCAGAACCAACCAGGAAGAAGGACACTTGGAGTTTCAAGGCAGAACATACCAATTCTGCTGTTGGGGTTGTCTTTATTTCCACACCATCCTGTGAGAATCATGGTACAGGGTGTATCTTTTAAAATACCCAATACTATGGTATTATGACTGGTCTTGCTGCAAACAACACTCCAACTTTCATGTCTTGGGAAAAGCATGTATGTCTGGAATTAAAAAATATAGTACAGGCTAGGCAAGATGCTAACCTGTTGAGAATTTTTTTCTTTCTTTTCTTCATTGGACACTTGGTGCCTGTTCAATGAATAATTATATTAACAAAAGCGGGAAGAATTTCTAGAAACCCCGAATCTCTTAGGCCAGCACTTGGACTTTGGTGGCAAGCCCCTCTTCCAGAGGCTTGCTTTGCGAGGTGCCCCCGGCACGCCGGGGCCCCGTCTCTCTGGCACGAGGGGAACGTGTTAAGCTGGTGCGGTGTCAACGTGCAAAGCACTTGAGGAGGGATAGTTTGATGCAGTCAGGCCGATGAATAGGTTGGAAGGAAGACACAAAGAAAAGAAAGAAAAAATGCGGTGAGTCGGACTCGAGGGTTGTAGAAAACAGACGAAAGACAATAACAGATCCGATCGATTCTAGAAAAAGAGTGATGGTCTAATGATACTGTCGATAGATAAATCGTCGGATTTCTTGAGGTTTGGTTCTACCGACCATCCGTTCCAAACACACCCACTGTGAGCTCATCGAAATGATTCACGATCCTAAAAATCAGGACAGGGTGAGATGGAAATTTTTTAGCCGGAGAGTTGATCATACTGTGCAGTACGACAACATGTCGAAGCAGGATCGAGCGCGCTGGAAGGGTATTTATATCCTGATTGCTGCGGCGTAGTGGAAGAACACATAGATGTTACGAGGTGGTGTGACACAGATAGATGGTGTGACATAAATAGATTGGTGTGACATCCCTGTGGTAGACCAGCAGTATCACATGAACCAACTTGGCTTGAACTTCCGACTTGGACATCGTCAACAACGAAAGACGATTATCATCCTCACCAGCACCATCATCCTCACCACGATCACTGGAGTATATCTAATCTTCAATCAACTCAACCAGCCCAACCGTCCCAGTAAGCCCCAATCCATCTCCATTTGAACTTATGACTAGATCACTGACCAAGATATCCTTTACATACCTTCATCCAGTCATCACTTCGGTTCATCCAACCCATCCAACCATGTCCACAAAAATTATTAGGTTCGTTGGAATAGTATTCAACTTTTCTTACAAAGATGAATCCAAGACCTCCTCTTCTGTGTTGACAGCGTCCAGGAGGTTGAAAATCACAAGGATGAGAAATCAGCTTGGGTGATCGTTGAGGGAAAAGTATATGATGTAACCGATTTCCTGTGAGTATCGTTCAAATTGATCTGAAGCAGAACTCAAGAAACATGGGGATGTCATCTGAACCAAAACAAAATATGTTCTGGTATAAATTTCTAGTGAGGAACATCCAGGTGGTAAGAAGGTAAGGCCTCCCACAAACATATTTCTTACCGCTTATTTATTTATTTATTTTTCGTTCGTAAATCATTCATTCTGATGTCCTGATTTCCACTCCTCTTCTTGATCAATCAGGTCTTGTTAAAGAATTGTGGCAAAGATGCAACCGAACTTTTTCATCAATATCATACAAAAAAGGTAAACCAATCTCCACTCGTTCTCAACCAGTGAAGACAGGCTATGATGACTCAAGGTTCAAATCCCCTTGATTATCCATCCATAGATCTTGAAGAATGTTGCTGGCCCTATGATGATCGGTCAAGGTAAGATTATTATCACCCAAGACGGGCACTCGAGTCTAGAAAGTAACACAGATTCCATGAATGATTAACGATATACTAAATATATTCAATTGGTATTTACTTCTCTACTTTCCCCACATAGTCACTGGCGATGCAAAACTGTAACTCGAATATATTTGGGATTCCATTGGTCTCACATGAGATAGCTGCAACCGTCGATCGAATAGGATTTGCGGCTGAAGACCATCCGAAATCACATTTCTTCCTCTTGCTTATTAGTGCCATAATTAGTGTCACAATCCATCTACCCAATTTATTTCATGTATCTCGTCTCTAATCCGAATGTTTCTTAAATCCGACGGAAAATCGAACAGCGCATCCTTTATTCGTTTTTTACATATTCTTCTTTTGATCCAACTCATTTTTTTCGTCGGCTCCTTTCACCCTCATCTTTCCTGGATTGAAAAAGTCATATTTCCAAAGCATCGTCATGTTGTATTTTTAAATTTGTAATTCATAGCTTCCCCTTTCATAGCTCCAAGAATGCAAAACTTGTCTTAATATTTTGACTACACACGTTCTCAAGTGGACCTATTCAGGCTGCTAGTTCCTTTCAGCTTTTTGGAATTGAGATGTGGCAAAAAAATGAAAACAAGCTGACACCATGTCAATAAATAAATAAAAGTAACAAAACAAAACTTTTAATTGGATCATATCTGAAAAATTACCGCAGCCTATGTGATTCATGGACCCTAAACATACATTTGTGGGGTAATTTGTTTGACTAAAGAAATTCTAATAGTGGACTAGTGAATTCCGAAAAACTGGTCTGTTTTCTTTGTCAAGATACCGTCCATATTTCCTAAGCAAATATCAAAATTCGGATCAGGACTCTTCACACATTAACGGAACAAATCACTCAAGTCCAGCAACGAGTCCTGATCCAAATCTTCCCAGGTCCATAGGCACATATGACTCTAATCTTTACAAATAATCCCAAAGAGAGAAAAACCACACACACACTAATCAAATAATATAGATAGGTTTCAATGTGCAGAGTTCTACTTTCCACCCCTGAGATGAAAAATGCTCAAGGTTTATTCAAGAACTTCTTGGATTTGAGGTTCTGAATGGGTTGGATGAAGGATGCGAGTGTGGAAACCATCGAGGAACGAGTTGCGGGTAAGAAAGTCGATGACCTCATGGAGATCAGAGACGTCTTGTTCCACGTCCTTTTCAATCAACTGATGATTATCATTTTGAATCGAGTTAGAGAATCGGCCATCAGCTGGTATCTTCGTGAGATAGAGAGGGAGAATGGAATGACACAAACCTTAGAGAAAAGTCCAGAACGGTCAAGAAATAAATGACCAGAAGAGGAAGAAGAGTTTCCGGGACGACGAGTGGAGGATGCTCCTTTTGCATGTTGTCTTTTTGGGTTTTTCTGCTAGAGGAAGAAATGAAGAAGAGTTGATCAACGTCAGGCGAGTGAGTAAATGGAAGGTTACCTTCTCAAAAGCTAGCGTATTTATGAGGAACCAGAGATACTCAACTACATGAGAGGAAGTTTGATGGTTCTTACTGGGCCCGGGATTGAAGGAGGAAGATGTGGCGTCAGGGGAGCTTGGGCCAGGAGGGGCGATCTTGCTGGACACAGCATCCTTGACGGGATCGAGATCTGAACCGCTTGATGGACTCTCGTTCCCGTCCAATTGATGCACTTCTCCTCGACCATTCCGTGACTCTTGGAGGCCCGGACGAGCTCTTTTGATGGCGCCTCGGTTGACTGGAGGTTCGACCTGATCGTTCCTAACCCACACGCGTCTCCTGTTCTTGTGTTCGTTGTGATATTGATTAGAAAGCTCGAGCAAGATTTTCTTCTTCTTTTCTTCAGCTTGAGCCCGCTGTGTATACGTTATATGCAAACAAAAACCTTAGAATTGAGTATGGTTTCTTCATCGAGAGGCAGCAAGAAAACATGTGCCTAACCTTTTCTGCAACTAATGCTTTGGTAGGCCATTTTTTCTTGCGTTCTTGGATCCAATTGTCGATTTCTTCTTGAGTCTTTAAGGCGTATCCTAGGCCTTGGATTGTGGCACTGTTAAGGATGGAGAAATGGGTTGTTTGGTGATCAGCTTGATTCTTACACAATGGTCGAGTTGAATAGAGCTACTTTAATGGTCCGTCTGGTTTTATGTTGGTCTTCGGTCCCGGTTTGGGTGATCTACCAGGTTTGAAGATAAGATGACGGTCCTCCTTTGTTTGGATGGCGAACGAGACAGACAGAGAGAAATGCAAGATGATCAATTAGTGATTGCTGGGTTAGATGTGGATAGGCTTGCTTACCTTGTGAAGGTCCAAGATATCTTGGATCGCCTCAAATTTACAGTTCTCGTAATCGCATTTGATATGATTCCTGAGATGGTTTGATAGATCCATCAGATTGTAATAATCCTGTTTACATTCCTCGCATCGAAATCTAACCAAAAGATGGGGTGAGTATGTATGTGTGTGATGATCCGATTCGAGTTACATACTTTTCGACTGCATGATTGTGGTGAGTCTTGGGTTTTTTATTATTGTGATTTTGATTTTGATTTTGATGGTGTGGGTTGTTGTTGGGTGGGATTGATGGGGGGTACGGTTGGTAGATTGGATTAATGTAAGCAGTTGGTGAGAAGGAGTAACCGAGTGGGGTAGTGGGAGCTGGGTACTGAAGGTATGGTTGTATGTATTGATATTGCTGAAATTGATAGAGCTGAGGTTGAGGTTGTTGATGATAGTTGGGTTGATGGTTTTGGATTGCTTGATTGACGCTTAGGAGTAATGAGTTTTGTTGATAGTATTGTTGTTGTTGTTGTTGGTAGTACTGCTGCTGTTGTTGTTGTTGTTGTTGCTGCTGTTGTTGTTGTTGGAAATGATTCATGTTGGGTTGATGATAGGGGATTATAGTTTGATGGATTGAGTAAGTATATTTTTTTCATTATGAATAAAATCCAAGAGTGAAATGAATAAAATCTGAGTGTCCATTTGAATAAAATCCAGTGGGTTTTGATACATATTTATTTAAAAAAAATAAAAAAAATTCGAGACCCATTCCTTTGTTGACCATTCTATAAAATTCGAATCAAACAATCAACAGAAGATGAACGAGACGGAAACGCATCCAGACGGCAGCTGTCTAGTCGATCGATTGTCTCAGTCGGTCTCACTGCTCGCTGGGAACTGTCGATTCAGTGGAACAACGATCGAGGAGAACGTAGCAGCAGAACAGGTCGGACTGGAGGAACAGAGGAACCATCTGACCAACGAGACACTCGAACTATCAAGAAAGATCTTCAACTCTGCACTCAAGGCCGAACCAGATCATCTACCACTACTGGCAACCTTGCTCGGTAACAAGTCTACTAACCAACAACCTATCATCAACCTGTTGCCTCGAACACCCCTCGAGGAGCTCTACCTACCCCCTCAACCAGATCATCTAGCCATCTGGCATCAACTCTCACTCAGGCAGGACTGTCTCATCAACTGGGTCAAGGATACCTTCGGCCTAGACGTCCAAGCCGACCAGCAGGAGGATCGAAACCATGAAAAGGATGCCCTGGCCATCGAACTCGATCGTGATCCAACCAGCCTCAACACAGACTCACTCGAACATCCAACAGAATCTGAATCTGATGAACTATCTAGTTTCGGCGACCAGGATGACTCATCCTACGACACAGAACAACTCTTCTCTTCTAGTGATGAAGATTCCGATAGCCAAGCTGATCATGAACTCAGCGAGTCTTATGTGACCGCACTAAATGATGCTGATCAAGACAGCAGTCAAGCGACCAGCGAAGATGAAGAAGACGGAGTGGGTGACGAAAACGGTAAGGATCAAGATCGACCGCTCTCGCTCGATAATCTTGAGTCGCGTTCATCATCATCCACATCCAAAAATACACCCAAACCCCGGCGATCGGCAGTCGACAGTGACTTCTTCTCATTGCATGAATTCGAGCAGGAGGCGGAGGATGGTGAAGCAGAGATGAGAAGGAAGCTCAGGCGAGCGGCAGGCCTAGGTGGTCAACTTGAGGATGACGAAGATAGTGAACTGGATGAAGAGGTTGATCTGTTTTCCCGGTTCGATACTGGCCTCATAGACGACGAGGGCGCTATGGATGAGGAGGAGGAGGATGGACAAGTTGATCTGGATTCAGTAGCAGGTAATCCCAAAATCGCTTGCTCCAAGATCAGGCATTCTCAACTGCACTAGAACTAACTTCTTTTTCTTTCTCCAAAGACCTCAGATATAACGATTTCTTTGCCCCGATCACCAGAAAACAATCTGGAAAGCGACAGCCCAAGCCAGTCGATACTCCCGCCGAACCCTCTACCAAGAAAAAAATAAAGTTACAGCCCAAACTTGGCAAGGTCAAGTTCTCGGAGGAGGTCAAAGTCAAAGAAATCCCTTCCAAGAACCGAGGTGTGCGGGTGGCTGAAATGTCGATGGTTGACGAAGATGATGATGATGACGAAGACGTAAATTGCCAGTTGGATGATGACCTTGATAGTGAAGATACGGAAGAAGAGGAAGAAGGGTCGGATGCCCATGACTCAACTGATAATAGCGACTCGGAATCTAACGCCCATGACAGTCAAGGTGAAGGAGGAGAAAGAACGATGAGCCGACTGAGCGGAGATCTTTTTGACGATGGCTTCGCACAAGATGTGTCAGATTCAGATGGCTCCGATGGAGGGATGGCAGAAGAAAATCTATCGAGGCATGCCAAGAAAATGAAAAGCTTATCTAAGCAAATCGCTCAGCTCGAAGCGGAGAATGTTGCCAAAAAGGAGTGGATGATGAAAGGAGAAGCCGCGTCAAAAGATCGTCCCCAAAACAGCTTACTCGAAGAAGTCATAGAGTTCGAACATATCCAGAAAATCGCACCTGCTGTGACTGAGGAAAAAACTCAAAATCTTGAATCATTAATCAAACAGCGGATCCTAGAGGTAAGCTAACGTCATCCCTCCCCTGATTGGGTTTTTATCGATCAAACTAGATAACTGTTTTCAAACTTGTAGGGTAATTATGATGACGTGGTACGGAAACGATCGATTGATCCCAAAGCATTTTTACCATCTAGGCTATTAGAGTTAGAAGACACTCAGGCGACGAAATCATTGACAGAGCTATATGAAGACGAATACAGGAAGACGAAGAGTCATTCAGAAACCGGGAAGAAGACGATGGATGCAAAGGACGAGAAGTTGAGCAAGGAGCACGAGGAGTTAAAGGGGATGTTCGAAAGCTTGAGTGGCAAGTTAGATGCCCTAAGTAATGCACACTTCACTCCTCACCAGCCGACGCCAACGATCAAGACGATCAACAACCTGCCGTCGATCTCGCTCGAGAGTAGTCTGCCTACGGCCACTGGTGCAGGAACTCTGTTAGCCCCGGAAGAGCTCTTCAACGTCCGGTCAGCCAAGAAGCTCGTGACAGATGTCGACAGTCTGACTCATGCCCAGAAACAGAACTTACGTACTCATCTCAAGAAACACAAGTCTAAATCTCCTTCAGGGGCTGGAGCTGGGTCAGCTCAGAATGAGAAGAAGAAGGAAAATTCCGGCTCTTCCTCATCTCAAGCAGATCAAACAAATCATCGATCATCGGTCAAGGACCAAAAACTTGAATCCTTAAACTTGCTCCAAAAACCCTCTAACCGGCTCGCTCAAAATATCACTATCCTGGATAATCCTAAACTGAAACGACCTTCTGATTCCGATCTTCTTCCTTCTAAGACTAAAAATAAGAATCGTAAATTGGATAGTGGGGCTTCCTTTAAGCTCTAGACTCTCTTCCTCTCTCTTCTCGGCCTCATCGATTTTTTCCCCGTGGCTATCGTTTGCTCTGATCTATTATTTCAAGTTTCTTCTCTTGGTTCATCGGTACTTTCTGTCATTTTGTTTATATCCCAAGAAGGTAATATTGATTGTTCCACTCCATATAATTTTTTGTTGTTGATGACTTACTTTGTTGGAAATAACCAGAAGATGGGAGGAGATTGGTTCTATGTTTACTGTGTTCGAACTGTAGAACACCACCATGTTGAGAATGAGGTAGAATAGGACAACTCCGCAGTCTTGGAAAATCTACATACATCCTTCACATCACATGGTACACACTTCACATCACATGTTGCACACTTCACATCACGCTGTACATACGACTCAATACTTAAATAATTCTATTGGTTGTGACAATTTTGTCTCAGTACGTTGGTTTTTTGGGGGGACTAAGTTGTGTAAACAGATGGGTAACTTAGAGATATCACTACCAGTGTAATAAGAGCATTTCCCCCGCGGCTGCTAAATTGGGGTGGTATACTTAAATATAGCACCCCAAACTTCTCTTATCAGCACCACTGGGGTGGCCGAACTGCCTGATAGAAAATCAAGCCGTGGCTGTCACAGCAGTACTATTTCCAGAATACTATAGCAGCCCACAGGAGCAACTATCACACAACAACTCTTGTGAAATCTTCAACCCCATCCCCCAGATAATCATGTTTTTTTTTCACAGCACCCTATGATCTTGTTTGAACTGGTATACATTGCATCACCAGAAAAGAGCATTGCAACAGTCTTGGAAGGTGATTGTCAAAGCAACAAGATCCAGGTAAAAAGGTCTGTAAACCTTTTTGTAATCAGTTGACATACTGTCATGCAACCAACCCAACATAAAAAGGGGGATTTAATCCAAATATCCAACATCTCTCATCCATCCAAAATTTCTAAATGTTCAACAGTTTTCTTCCTTTGGCTTGTGTCCTCAACAAAGATGTTGGAAAGGCTTAATGATCCACTGTTAGGAAGACATTGTCTAGTAGCTGAGCTTGTGGTACAATGATGATTCCTGATTATAATTTGAGCTACAATGTTTTCAGGGAGGTTGGTGCTTATACACCAGGGATTTTTCCAAGGCACTTTGTGCTGCAAGTGCCTTCTGATAACTTGATGAACACTCCAGTGTGTGATGTGAGTGTAATTCATATACAAATTTGAAAGGATTTTGTGCAACTGGGTGCCAAGTTCAGTTAATATGTTTTTTTTCAAATCAACTTTAATTCTGGTGCAACTCAGTTGCAAGTGTGGATTATAGCAATATTCATTCTGCTTAAAATCTAATTAATACTCACATTGGTAGCCACAATATCCCTCTGCTATTGTCAGACCCCAGCATTAAACCAGAGGAGTTTCCTCAGCACTCACAGGCAATTTTCATCATCAATTATTTTCAAGAATCCATCAATATTGTTTGTGGAATTTTCCAGTGATGAATTGATGCAGAATTCATGTACTTGCATATAGCTAAATTCATGTTTAAATTGGTCAAAAATGAAATTGAAACCAGCTGAAAGTTCCCTATATTGTATACAATTAGGAATATTCTGCATTCAACTTGACTTCTCATGCACAAGCAGATGAAGAGTGTGGTATAAAAGGCCCGTTAGAGGGGCAGATCATATTGTATCTTATTGTATGTTTAACCTTTGACATCTACAGGATGTTTTAGGATATTATTTTGGTATCTTATTCTTAGTTAGGTAGTTGTTTCTGGCAACTATACCTACAGTCTTCAGGTTTTCTAGTCCACTAGCTTCCTACAAAAAATAAAAAAGAGGTTAACTGGACCATTGGAAGGAAAGCTCATCAGATATTAACAGTGGAGCATCTGTTTTCCACATAATGGGGTCTGCTTGGTTGGGAAATCTCTTCCTGCATTATTATTCTAGGGAACACAAGTTGGACCAAATTCTGATAGGCTCTTTCTATCTTTGTTATCATATTTTTATTGGGTTATTGATATGAGTAACCCTGATTCTTCTTATCTTCCTACGGTCACATTGGGTGGAGCTTTGAGCAACAAGTTTGGGGCCATTTCAGCTACAATGCCTATTAGCAAGTTTGTTCTGCCACCCCCAAAGGGGTTGGGCTTGTACATGATTGCTAGAAATTTTAATATGGAGGATAGAATGAATAAGTGTCATCAAGGACCATCTAAGACAGTTGAAGCTGAACTCATGGGACCAGGATATGCCCACCAAAATTTGGTCTAGTCTAGTCTAGTCCAATAAATAAATAAAAAGTAACTATTTCAATACATGATCTCACACTTGCTTCCAAATACTCCTCCTTCTCCATATTTTTATATATAACCAGATAGTTAATTAATTCAACTGCAAAAAAATGATCATAAACAAACAAAACATAAAACTCCAGTCCAGGTCCACAAAAGCCTCATGACTTTCTCAGAGAAACATACCAAAATGTATAGATTAATAATGAATTATGTTTATTATTATTATTATTGTATAGATTCGTTCTTTAAAAAAATTACTAGTAATATTGATACCCACACCTATTACACCAAGTAGTAGAGCTGTGTTATTCATTTTATCTTCATCTGTGATCCTGTACCTCTAAAGTGGTAACAGAACACAAGAAAAATTGGGGTATGCACTCAATGGATTTTCTATATGGAAGATAACAGAAAAACAAGTGAGGGAGATAGGAAGAAGGAGGGGGAAAATAGCAATAAGAGAAAAAAGGATATAGAAGTATATAGTTTTTATAGTTATTGATTTTTTCATTAGACAGTCTTACTTTCTTAAGTGATAACATGGCTGTTGAGATAGAAGTGTATTACACTTTGCCTCCTGTAGATAAGTATCAAGAGGGACTTATGCAGGACATGGCTGACACCAGCTCTGTTTTTTAAGTCTAGGACTAAGTTTGTTTAAGGAGAAAACCATGTGTGTTTTATTTAACCACAGAAAATCCAGAGAGATATGTTGTATTGAAGAGGGAGTTGGTTGTAGGCAATAAAAACCAAGAGGGAAAGAAGTGGAAAAAAAGGATAGAGTCAAAGACTCTGGAGATGACTGGAAGATGGAGTTGAGAAAGGAGGGTTTTCTTTTAAGGAATATGTGATTTACAAGAGAAGAACAGTGACACTGGTTAGTGGGAAAGTTGTCCAACTTCTGAGTAAGGGAGCTTTGAATCCTAAGGGCTGAGTAAGGCCTGAAAGTCCTGGTTTTTGGTTGTCCAATTTTTGAAATCTGGAGGAAAAAATTCTAACCATGGGGGACTGTTCTTCCCAGAACTAGTCACTGTGAATTATGTTTTTCAAAGTTAGAAGAATCAAGAAGGATTTTGGTGGTGAGCTGGGGCGCACACATTCTTGAGAACTAGTAGTGGAATAACATAAAAGACACAGAAGGAGACATCTATTATTTTTATTCAATTTTTTCTTTCTCAACCCCAATATGGGGGGTTGATAAACCCACTCCCATGGGTGCACACCCAGGCCCAACGCACACCAATGAAAAAAGGTGTGCAGCCCGCACACCTTTTTTTTTTATTGGCGTGCACTGGGTGTACTGACACCCAGAGATGGGCGTTGTGGGAGAAATTATATAAAGGAGGTGCAGCACTGAAGCTGAGCCCGCAGCGCGGGCTCAGCGGCAGACTGAGGAAGGGGGTATGTACCAAATGTCACCAGACATTTTGCGGGGAACGCACAAGGGCACAGAATGCAACATTCTATAGTTGGCGTGGGCAATTGGTTGAGCAGACAATGGCCGCTTCAGTATGTGCAACGTTGGAGGGACCAGGTGGAACCACGAGGATTGGGGAACCCGGCCTGCAAGCAAAGCGGGGGCAGAAGGAGCGGAGGCAGACGCGGGGGCAACAGACGACTGCAGGGGTCACCAGGGTATAGCAGTCAGGGGCAGGCTGCGGTACAATGCAGAACTAGGGAGACAGGCAAGTAGGGTTCCAGGGGCGGTACCGGGGGTTTCAGGACATGACCCGGGGAGGATGTTGTATAAATAGAGTGTTGTAGTAGGGTTGCGGGATCTCATCTTATCTTATCATCAAAGTAGATAGCTATCATCTTCAGCGCACATAAGAAATCTCTTTAGTTTATCAACTCTCTTAGCGACTTTCAGAGTGTGCGGACAAGCGGAACTGTGAAGGTCATAATCAGTAAGACAACACAAGAGGAATGGTCCCCTTGCTGAGTATGAGGTGTTGCAGGGAATCCATTTAGTCATCTGCTAACAGCTGTTTATTCCACAGAGGAAATAAAAGCACTACCAGAACCAACCAGGAAGAAGGGCAACCAGAGCCAAATGTACCTTTTCTGTCATTGGGGTTGCCTTTATTTCCACAGCGTGAAACCCGCACACCCATCTACAGGCGTGCGACATTGGGCCTGCCTGCAGGTGTGCGGTCACACGCCTCGTTCAGAAAAGGGCATGCAATCCGCATGCCCTTCTCTATGCATATAGGCAGGGGCATGCCCCTACCTATATACATAGATTGGTGCACCTCCAATCTATGTATATAGGTCAGGGGTGTGCAGTCCCCAACCTATATACATAGAATTGGTGTGCGAGCCACACACCAATTCTATGTATATAGGTGGGGGGCCGCACACCCCTGACCTATATACATAGGATGATGTCATGTCCACAATGGAATGTGGACATGAAATCAGCTTGCCACCCTGCCCCCTCCCCCCAGGAGCGGCAGCTGACATGTGTTTTACTTTGCAATCCAACCAACAACAACACCGTTTTCTCCTCCTCCTTCAAACTTTGGACGTATTCCCACGCAACGAAAATGTCTGGTGGTCACGAACAAGCACGTAAGTTCTGTTTCCTCATAACATGTATGACAATAAACCTCCTGCTTACCAATTTCCACCCCAAAACACTGAAAATCAGGTTTGGACTTCTGGCAAAAATGTGAGGAATACAAGTATCTGGAAGTTCTTGCCAACAAAATCAAAGCCAAATACAAGCAGTCAGAAAATGAGGGTCATGAGTCCTCAACTTTTGCAGCTCCAAAAAACACGTTAGACCCCCCAGCTAGCCAAACCATCCAACATTCCACTCCTAAAGTCAACCACCCACCTCCTAACCTCAACCAATTCATTCCTTTGTTTCCTGATCTTCCCAACCACCTCCCTCAACCTAGTACAACCTGTCCAAAGATCTCTGCTTTTCTCTCAGGAGACAAAGCGGCACCAAAGATTCATCCCACACCAGTGGAGGAACCCCCTTGAATTGACAACAAATCCACTCGAATTGACAACAAACCAGCTTGATTTGACAACAAACCCGCTTGATTTGACAAAGGCTGGCCCAACGTTATGAACCCATCATATGGCCCCATCCACCCACAAGGATTTTCCAGGCGCAACAGCAAAGGCCAAAGCACCTATCTCACCCCCTCTGGTGAGGCTTTACTTGATGGTATCACTTCCAGCAATTCCAAATTAGGCTTGCGTCCCTCATCTCAAAACCGTGATGACAATATAGAAGACCCAGATGCCAAGGGGGAAACAGAACCTGAAGAATTGGAAATCAACCCTCCAGCCTCACACTTCTCTTTTACATACAACCATCCTGCGGCCCCACACATCCCCAGGAGCTCAACTGATCTGTCACGAAACCCACGTTACACTATTGTAGAAAGTCACCCACACTGGGCTTGCTACTGCTATCCAACTGCAATATTTGTTGATCCTAAATCAAAAAAAGCCAGGCATGACACCCCAAATCAAGATGAGGCATCATTTATCTCTCCCCCTGACACAGCATACCTCCAACTCAAATCTGCTTTACATCAATGCTGGGCTTTTCATCATCTCAAACAGCAGGGCCCAATGGGATCCCCTTCCAATAGATACAACAAAGGTCCACTCTGCTCACTGGGGCTTCCAACAAACCTACAAGAACCTTGGGACATTCAATTCCAATTCACCAAACCTTGGCGGCCTCATGCTTGTGTCACAGCACCTGTTTGGGGAAATGTCAGCTCTGGCGTATATCTGCACCTTATCGGACTTGACCTGTCTACATCCAAAGCATAAAAGGATGGATGAGTGCTCCACAAAGTACACACCCTTTCATATCCAGATGCTAGCTGGTCTACTTGTTTTTGGTCCAACATTGGTCTTCACATTCAACAGAGCGACTGCCTCCTGTGCCAATGCTTCAGCCTTTCTAGAATTTGGGGCCAAAGTCCTTAAAAAAAAGGTGGATGGTGGTATTAACAACAGTGGGCCCGCTACGCTAACAATAGCTGTAGCGTAGTGTAATGTTAGCTTTTGTCGCTACGCTAACACAAAGTTACTGTTAGCGGTTTTTTTTTTCAGCTAACACTACAAAAATGTTGTCAAAAAAAAAAGTAGCGGTAGCGTAGCGTTAGCGACTTCAAAAAAAAAAAGTTAACGCTACAGGAATTACCTGTTAGCTGATTTGTAGCGGTGTTAGCTGGAACAAACGCTACACTAACTGTTAGCGTAGCGCTCTTGTCAGCTACACTAACTGTTAGCGTAGCACTCTTTTCAGCTACGCTACATGTTAGCGTAGCGCTCCTTTCAGCTACGCTAACTGTTAGTGTAGCGCTCTTTTCAGCTACACTAACTGTTAGCGTAGCACTCTTCTCAGCTATGCTAACTGTTAGCCGAGTACCCTTGTGTGGTGAGCTAACTGTGAGTTTTTTTTTTTTTTAAGTGCAGATTTGATCAGACATTGCGCACTAGTGAGTTTAGCGCTACACTAACTGCTGTTTGTTTATAACAATAAAAAAAAGGGAAAAAAAAGGATGAAAAAAAGGATAAAAAAAAAGAAAAGACAAAAGGAAAAAGGAAAAAAAAGGAAAAAAAAAAAAAAAAGGAAAAAAAAGGAAAAAAAAGGAAAAAAAAAGGAAAAAAAAGGAAAAAAAGGAAGAAAAAAAACCCAATTGAGCAAAGTGGACCAGCTTTGACCTAAGACAGGTGAATTTATCACTCCTGCTATACTATAAGAGTAGTAATAAGGTTAACACCAATCAAGCAAACTTAAAGGGGGGTCAGTCAGGTGCCCCTGAGAGTTTTCTGAGTTTGTACAAGGCTTAAACCAACATTGCTACCATTTCTTCAAACCCATGTTATTTAATCAGTTGCCAAACTCAAAGGGGGGTCAGTCAGGTGCCCCAGCGAGTTCGGAGAGCTCCTATAAATTTCAATCAATTCACAATCCTTACCTAATTGGTTTCACCCTCATCATAAATGAGGATTTGTGATGCGGGTGACACCAATTAGGTATTTTGCAGTTACTTTTAATATAGCAGGAGTGATATATTCCCCTGTCTGAGGTCAAAGCTGGTCACTCTGCTCAATTAGGATCCTGTACTTGTCCAAGTAAAACAATGAAAAATATGTACTTGCACAAGTGAATAAATCAAAATGCTGTTGTAACTGCTTTACTCAAGCAAGCACAGCAGTCAAAAAAGCTTATTTTAATTTCTATGATCATTTTTTTTTTTTCTTTGCTTCTTCAAAACCAAATTGTTCTACATTCAGGTATCCATGGTTTTCAAAAATGGTGGATTTTAAAAACCAGTTGATTAGACAATGGTGGATTACGTTGTAAATTCAAAGACAAGAAAGAAGTTGGATGTCTCTTCTAAGATCTGTAATGCAGCAGGATTTTACCTGTTGAAGCCATAACAACAGCTTTTTATTCAGCAGCCATGTTAATTGGTGAAACCAACAGTTAGCGGGCAAAACAAATCTGCTATTTGAGCATAGTGTAATGGGAAAAGCTTCAGCTAACAGCTAACATTTAGCGCGAAAAATATCAGCTAACAGCTAACATTTAGCGTAGCGTAGCGATGATGCCGCTACGCTACTGAGAACTTCAAAATCTGTTAGCGCCAGAAAAATTACGCTACTTGATAGCGTAGCGGTGAATTTTCTCAGCTAACGCTACAAAAAAATGGCTTGAAAAATTTGTTGCTGCGCTAACTGTTAGTGTAGCGGAGTGTAATTTCAGCTACCTCTACAGATTTTCTGGGAAAAATAAACCCCGCTACGCTAACAGTTAGCGGTCAAATAGCGTAGCGTAGCGTAGCGGCCCACTGTTGGTATTAATCTCCCAATGCCCCACCAGACTTTAGGTAATCTTTGTATATATTTTCTGGACTTCTTGTGTGCTATGGGCTTCAACAATATTGGTGAGAACAGACTCCCCCAAGTGGATTGGGAAATAACCTACAAAGAATTTCACCACTACTTTGCTACTCACCACCTACTCCACATTGTTTCTCAAGATATAGAAATAGCTTTGTCCAACTATCACTTCTGACTTGTATGGTATTTAACTCCTAGCATGTGTCTCCAGCTCTACATGTAGCATGTTCTATTGATCACTTCCATTCAAATGATACATTATTTGCCTTTTGGTTTATCTTTATCCTACATTATTGGTGTCAGTCTTGGTGTGCAACCAAAAATTATTATAGATATGATATGATACTAATAACTGATCAATTTTTTATTGATCATTTATTAGTATGTTTAACTGTAATTCTAATATGGCCCTTCATCATAGGTGAAGTATTGGAAATTTTGGAAATGTGTAATGTGGCCATATTCAGGAGTAATGTTGACAGCCGTTACTCTACTTTTATTTATGGATATAAATTTAATATTTTAATTAAAAATCAGAGGAGGGGCATTACATTGGCTTGAAAGTTTTGGAGTAAAGAAGTGTGGCAGTTTCAATGATGCTCAACCAACCAGAAGCTTGGCTCTTTGGAAATGATCTAGGTATGGACGGTGGAGGGAAATTTACTAGGCCACGCTTGACTATAACATGTATCCAGTGATTCCCATTAATTAGTGCAAGGTAGATTGCGCTGGCTGGTTTGGGGTTAGGTGCAACAGTCAAAGGGAGAAACGTCATGCAGCCAGCTGCTTGGTTGTTTGTGAGGAAGACCACTGGCCTATTGTATGCATTGGCCAGAATAGGACCACCCTCAAGCCTTCCCATCCACTTGGAAGTGGGCACTGGTCCCTTGGGATTATCCACATGAATGCTCTTGTAGGTCTTCTCAAACAGTTCTGGCCCGCCTAGCTTCCTGGTCCAAAGTGGCCTGTTGATGTGCAGCTTGTGTGACATGTCCAATTGAACTTGATACCACCCATTGTCTTTAGAATAGGGGCCCTTGGGTTTTTCAGCAGCCAATGCATGTGCTACACAAGAATACCCACAGTTTCCATCCCCTTTTGGGTTATAAGTTTATTGGACATACTTAATGACCCATGGAGGTAACTGATCAACCTGGGGCAGATGAGGGAAAATTCAGCATAAGCACAAGAGAGTGAGTAAATTACTTTTCTCTCATGAGTAATCATAATGAATTAACACTATGTTCACTTACTGATTTATCAGACAGAACCTCTTTGGAGTCTTGATCCAGTTTCCCCAAGGTGGGACCTCTTTTGACAACCATATTTTCATCCTGAATTCAACAAGAAAAGCCAGTCAGTTATAATTTTGACTCATTGAATGGGCTCATCCTAAACCTTGAATTTACCTCAGAAGTGGGTGGCCTGGGGTCATTGGTCTGAAAATGACCTTCTGTATGCGACATAGGAATAGCATCCTGATTTGAAAAACACAACAGAACAATTAGGCCAATCACTATTAGGAGAAGCATCTTGGTTTGATTAAAGGGGCTTACCTGGTAAGTTGACTTTGAATTCCTTGCAAGAGGAATATCAATTGGATTGTCCTCTGCAAATTCACATGCATCTCCTTCTGACCCAAAGGGATCTTCATCACTGTCATCAGATTGATCATTGGATGAGTCTGATACTGGAGGAAGTTTGGGATGATTGGTGGGGGGGAAGGTTGTTGTATGGACTGAATGATGGTATTTGGTGCCCCATATGGGGTGCATGTTGGCCATGATTTGGAATTGGAAAGTCCATTGAGTTTGACGGGTATGAGGGGTGGCCATGGTTGGTGAATCTGGGGTGTTGGTGTGTGGGATTATGTGTGATTGGGACAGCATTGTGTAGGTAATTGGGGAAGCCGGGGAATTGATCAGAAATTTGAGGAGGGATGGTGGAGTTGGATGGGGCGTGGAACCAAGGGGGTTGCCCAAATGGAACTGGTGGTTGTGGCTGATGGAGGCAGGAGGAAGGACTGGGTGAGCAAGTTATTTAAGTAACAGCATTGGGCTGTGTGTGCTTACATGCTGTGCCAAGTGTGACTGGGTGACATTAGGCTGAACACTGGCATGCGTTATTGCATTAGGGTATTGGGGGTGCGGCTGATTGTGGATTCCATATGGGTTGGGAGATATGTGGTAGTAGGAGGGGTTTTGGCCTGGCTGAGACATCTTCTGCTGTAAATAACAGAAATAATGGCCAGAGTGAGTACTTTTGGCTGTTATTTACTTTGATAGACATGCACTTACACGGTTGTTGATAAACGCACACCAATTTTTTTTGGCCTGCGGGGCCTACACACCATTTTATTCTGGCATGTAGGGTCTACACGCCAAAAAAAAAGGGCGTGTGGGAGCGCACACCAATTTTTGGCGTGCGGGTCTCACACACCCTGTTTTTTTTGGGCGTTGATAAACGCACGCCAATTTTTTTTGGCGTGCGGGGCCTACACGCCATTTTTTTTTTGGCGTGTAGGGTCTACACGCCAAAAAAAAAGGGCATGTGAGACCCACAAGCCAAAAATGGTGTGTGGTTCCCACACGCCTTTTTTTTTGGCGTGTGGGCCCCGCACGCCAAATAAAAATGGCGTGTGGGCCCCGCACGCCAATTTTTTGGCGTGCGGGTCCCCCCTTGCTCACGTAATTGAATGGGAGGGCCCATTCGATTACGTGAGCGAGCCCTCCCGGCACGAGGCTGTATAACCTTGTCAGCCGGGAGGACTTCCTCCCGGCTGACAAGGTTATACAACCTTGTCAGCCAGGAGGAAGTCCTCCTGGTCGACGAGGTTGTATAACCTCGTCGGCCGGGAGGACATCCTCCCGGCACGAGGCTGTATAACCTCATTGGCCGGGAGGACTTCCTCCCGGCCGGGAGGACTTCCTCCTGGCCAACGAGGTTGTATAACCTTGTCGGCCGGGAGGATGTCCTCCCGGCCAACGAGGTTATACAGCCTCGTTCCGGGAGGATGTCCTCCCGGCTGACGAGGTTGTATAGCCTCGCCGGCTGGGAGGACTTCCTCCTGGCTGACAAGGTTGTATAACCTCATCAGCCAGGAGGAAGTCCTCCCGGCCGATGAGGTTATACAACCTCGTCAGCCACGAGGACTTCCTCCTGGCCGGCGAGGTTGTATAACCTTGTCAGCCGGGAGGGCTCGCTCATGTAATTGAATGGGCCCTCCCATTCGATTACGTGAGCAAGGGGGGACCCGCACGCCAAAAATTTGGCGTGTGGGAACCACACGCCATTTTTGGCGTGTGGGTCTCACACGCCCTTTTTTTTGGCGTGTAGACCCTACACGCCAAAAAAAAATGGCACACACCAAAACCAATTGGCGTGCAGGTTGGCGTTGGCGTGCGTTTATCAACACCCTTTTTTTTTGGCGTGTAGGCCCCGCACGCCAAAAAAAACCAATTTTTTGGCGTGTGGGACTTGCTCACGTCATCAAACCATTGGACCGGTTTGATGACGTGAGCACGTTGTGGTATTCCAAACCCTGTTTCAAGTATCAGGCAGGATTATATTCTTTCATTATCTTTCAGAAGCTAAAATAGTAGCAATATAAATGCATAATTGAAATCTAGGGTAAATTTAATCTATAAGTCACCCATTTATGTTAGGGTTTTGCACGGCTAAATAAAAAGTTATACAGTTACAAAGAATTAGAGTGAATAATAAGTACATAGTATATATATAAAAGTAGTATGTAGTTTAGTGTCAGGTCACATGATGCAGCACATGATCTGCGGCACAGTCTAAGTACATACTCTCAACAGCAGAAATGGCTCACTTTAGGTCACAAGGCGCAGCACATGATCTGTGGCACAGTCTAAGTACATAACCTCACCAGCAGAAATAGCTCACTTTAGGTCACAGGACACAGCACATGATCTGTGGCACAGTCTAAGTACATAACCTCACCAGCAGAAATAGCTCACTTTATGCACTCCATGCATGAAGACAGCGTAGAATAAGAGACCCCACCAGCATAAATACCTCAATCAGACATCCCACCAGCAAAAATCCCTCACATTTTACTATATAAAGGGGAGGTTGTTCCCTCCCAGGGAGAGGAGGATCCCAGTAGCATCCCATCCCACCCCCCATCATCTAGCTAGCAAACTAAATAAAATTACTCATCCATATAAATAGTGTGATCTTAATCAGGTGACCCACAACAAAATCTTTCATATCAGTTTAAAATACACAAAAGAAAACAAACAGGGAAATTGTGCTCTTTTAACTAAAGGTTAAGGAAGAGGGTACAACACATTGAATAGTTCACATTATACCAAAACATCCATCTACTCATTCTCTCTGACTGCATCTAAACATAAAAACAAAATAAATACTAAAAACATGTAAATCCTGTTCCTCATCAATTCCAAAATCTTGTATTCCATTTGTCAAACTTTCTGTAACAATCCATCTACTATCTACGTCCCTGATCCCTTCATCAAGCCCATTGCTGATTATTTGTAAGTTGAAATTAGATCTTAGTCTGATAAGAGATTACTACATAAATAGTTCTCTTAAAGAAAACAAAAAGAAAGTTATCAGCCACAACAACAAATAAAATTGTTGTATTAACTCTTGTAGTAAATAGAGGGGCAGGTCTTTCAAACCACCCTTAACAGTTGTAATAGATCCATACATACCTGAAATACTATAACTGTTATTTGCCCCTCACAGAACTACCCCCGTCCCAAAAGGAGTTCTCACAACGTCCCGCCAGGAGGAAGTCCTCCCGGCCGGCAAGTTATACAACCTCGTTGGCCAGGAGGACTTCCTCCTGGCTGACAAGGTTTTATAACCTCGTCAGCCGGGTGGACTTCCACCTGGCTAACAAGGTTATACAACTTCGTCAGCCAGGAGGAAGTCCTCCCAGCTGGCGAGGTTATACAACCTCCTTGGCCAGGAGGACGTCCTCCCAGCCGGCGAGGTTATACAACCTTGTCAGCCGGGAGAACTTCCTCCTGGCCAACAACGTTATACAACCTCGTTGGCCAGGAGGAACTCCTCCTGGCAGACAAGGTTGTATAACCTCGTCAGCCAGGAGAAATTCCTCCCGGCCAACGAGGCTGTATAACCTTGTCGGCCAGGAGGAAGTCCTCCCGGCCGCAAGGTTGTATAACCTTGTCAGCCAGGAGGAAATGCTCCCGGCAGGGAAGTTATACAACCTCATTGGCCAGGAGGAAGTCCTCCCAGCCGGCGAGGTTATACAAACTTGTTGGCCAGGAGGAAGTCCTCCCGGCGGTGTGGTAATCCATACCTTTTCACATACAATCATCAACAGCTTACATTTCCTTTCACATATACTTCATTATTATTACATAATCAGATTCTACATACAAAACTACCCCTAGTCACTCACTCAAAGTACCCCTGATTTCCCTTTGGTTCAGAAGTTATTGGCATTCTTAGAATATTACCACTTATAACCACATAACTTTACCAATACTACAACCCCATAGGATATTATACAAGGTATTGATTTATAAATATACAGTACATAAATAAAACACAGATATTTCATACTTTTCTTTAGTTTATATCTTCTTTGGTATTAAGTTGTACAGCACAGTCATTTATATTACATAGTTACATCTTCTGCCTTTATCATCCTCTTTGGTTACTAGTCACATTACATTCCTTATATACATAGTTACTAGCTACATTGGCTCATCTTTCTTACACTATCACTACTCTCTTTTGGGTTGTATACCTCTGAACACATTTCCCCTTTCTCTTTACTGCCAGGATCAGCCATCTTGTGCCCTTTTGTATAAGTAGAACTCCCCTTAGTTCTATGGATAAATCATGCACTCCCCTTTTATTAAAAGTACAGTTTACATTGACATTTACCTTTAACCCTTTTACATTTACTTTTGCATCAACCTTTACACAAATAACAATCATAACACATACCCCATACTCTTTCTCAGTGCTTTTCTCACTCCTCTTAAGGTCCCTGCCTCAGATTGATTAAACAACCTAAGTTCCCATTAGTAGCAGCAGTCTAAGGATTAGTAGAAATATAGCCACACCTCTTTTCTTTCTTTTTCTTAGTGAAACCCTTTCCCCTCAGCATTAGTCAAGAAGGGCAGCCTCATCAGCATCTGTAGCTTCAACATCTTCTATTTACTGGATTTGTTGTCTATTTCCCCTTCAAGCTCTTTCCTGATCCTTTAGGAGTTCCACAAGTGGTGTCCCAACAGTGGCCTTATTTCCTTCAGTTTTAATCTTTCAGTCTTAGTTTCCTGCTACTACACCAACTTACAATTTCAAATCAATTCTATCATACCTAATCCCTTCATTCCATTTCTAAGTGCATCATCTATAAATAAAACCCCTAAAAACCATATCTTCCTGTTAGTTTCTCTACATATCACTTCCTTATCTCTCCACTTACTCTCCAACATGTCCAGCCCTCAACAATCCCCTGCCCTGAACATCAACAACAACCAAGGATCAGCCACCAACAACCTGGAACCTAGTATCCCCAACAACCCCAATACCTCTAGGCCTGCTGCTCCATTCCAACTGGCCAACCCTGGCTCATTCACTCACTACAGAAATAACCCTGCAAGCTCAGAAAGCTCCCATTTGGAAGGATCCAGGCATCAGTCCCCAACCCAGCAAGCCTCAGACAGAATGAACACCCACTTTTTGGAAAGAGAAGCTGTAATGCCCAAGTACCAAGGACCAACCAAGGCTGTCAAGATTAAACCATTGGACAAGGAACTATACTTTGATGGAACCAATATGCCTGTGGAGAAATTCATTAAAAGGTATGAGAATGCTGGATCAGCTGATGGAGCTTCCTCTAGGGACCTGGCCATGCAAATTATTTCTTTTCTCAAAGGGATGGACTTAAAGGATGAAGTAGAGGAGATGACTGGCCATGAGGACTTGGATTGGGAGGTCTTGAAGAAACAACTCTTGGACAGATATGGATCACCTCTTCCCCTGGTGAAGTATACCAAGCAGGACCTAAAGAAGCTCAACTACTCTACCATCCAAGCTGGAGGAATTAAGACCCTGGAGGAATTCAAAACATTCAGGACTAAGTATGAGGTAATAACTAACTATCTTTTCAGAATGGGACAGACATCACATGTGGAGGAATCTAGGGAAATCTTATTGGACTCACTCAGCCCCGAATTGGAATCTTCAGTCACCAAGGAACTCATCAGGGACAACAAGATGCTAGCCTCAAAGGATGGAGGTGATATTCTTCCAAATACCCAGGTCCTGGTCACCTACATACACAGGGAGGTTCAGTCAGCTTCAGTAATGGAAAGAAGGAAGACATCCAGGAAAGATATCAGTCAGGAACCAGTCAACACACCTTCTATAGCCCCACCAGTCAACCTCCCACCTGTATACAAATCCCCAGCTCCAACCACCTCTAATTCCACAGATCAGAAACTGGACTCCCTCATTAAGCAATTTGCAGCTCTTACTGCTGGAAAATCTACCCCACCTCATTTTCCTGGAAATCCTTCTGGACAAGCATATGGACCAAGGAACCCAGACTTCAAGTGCTTCTACTGCTTCCAACCAACCCACACAATCACCAGATGCAGTCTCTTAACCTATGATGAATCAGTTGGATCAGTTCTCAAGGATGGAAGAGGATTCAAACTTCCAGACAGCTCACCAATTCCCTGGGATTCCAGTAGGCCAATCAAATCAGTTGTGGATAAATTTATCAAGGATTACTCAGAGGCCACTACATCATTTGGACATATATCTTCCTTTGGCCAACTAGAGGAAATGGACCCAGAAATCCAAGGATTCTATGAAGCAGACCTAGGGAAAAGGACTAGAGGAAACAAGGACCAAGAGGAAGAATCAGATAAAGGAAAGAGGACCAAGAAAGACCAGGAAACTTTAATGGACATGGATCAACAGGACTTACTCAGAATGGCTACCTCTTCCCCAGGCCCCAGTTCCAGGTTCCCTTCCAATCCTCAGAATACTAAAGTCAGGTTCCAATCCAGTGAAGAATCAGAAAAACCACCCAAGGACAAGGCCCCAAGGAAGACTTACTTGGAAAAGACTCTGGCCAAAGAATACCCAGGAATGGAAGAAGAAACAGCTGGCAGGATTCTGAAAGCCATTGTACCACTCACAGCAGGAGAAATATGCGCCATAGCCCCAGGAGTGGTGGACCACATCAAGAAAAGGATCAGTAACAGAAGATTGCCAGTGGACCCAGATATAACAGGAAACTCTGCAGCATTGGAGGAAGGAGATGAGGAGGAAAAGGATTCAGTAACCCATTACTCTTGCCCTTTAGGATATGTCAAACTCACCATATCTGGAAAAACCTTTGAAGCCCTTTTGGACACTGGATCCATGGTCAACATCATCCCTGAAGAAATGGCTCATCACCTTGGATTAGTTATAACAGAAAAACCAATGAAGCTCAAAGGAATTGAGGCCACCACACTGGAATAATTGGGATTGCTGAGAAGGTGGAAGTACTTGTGGGAAGAGTGACCAAGCTTGTTCATTTCTGGGTGGCCAGAGGAGGAGTTCAGTTCATAGTTGGAAAACCTTTTTTAATGGACATGTCAGCAACCATCAAATACAATGGACCTAGGGAAGAATCACTCTCAATAATGGAAAAAGGACAATCTTACCTGGTACCAATCCTTCTCCCCATCCATCACAAATGGGAAACATCTCTTCCAGTCAACCTTGTTACCAGGGATTTTTTGGACCAAGGGCAGAACTTCCATTTCTCCAAATAGGGGAAAGGGACCTGCCAAAACAACCATTAGAAAATTATGCCCCTTCCTTTTCAGAATCTCATATCACCTGTGCAGCAAAATATAAATCAACACTAAAAAAAATCAAACCAGTCAATCAACCTATGCCCCTATCACTCAATCCACCTCTTTCCAGGCCAGAACTGTCTAGAGATCCATATGCCACCCCTTTAAACCCAAATCCTCCAGAATTCATACCTACAACAAAGATCACACAAGAAAGACTGGATCTCATTAACTTTGGCCCCACTGGATGGCTGTCAAAGGAAGAACACAAATTATTAGTATGGGTCATTACCCTCAGGCAGGCAGCTTTGGCCTTTTCAGAAGAAGAAAGAGGACTACTGAAACATACCTATGGACAACCTTATATCATCCCAGTCATTCCCCATGAACCTTGGCAACAGAAACCTATTCCCTTACCTGCCCCCATCAAATCCCAATTTATTGAGCTAGTAAGGGCCAGACTCAGGACTGGCCTCTATGAACAATCTTGCTCCAGTTATTCCAGCCCAGTTTTCTGTGTGAAGAAACAAAATGGAAAATTGAGGATAGTTCATGATCTTCAGAAACTCAACAAAGTCACCATTAAGGATGCAGGACTACCACCATCTCCAGAGGAACTAATTGAATCATTCACAGGCAGGGCTTGCTATGGACTAGGAGACATAATGGGAGGATATGATGAAAGGGAGTTAGCACCAGAATCCAGGCCCTTGACCACATTTGAAACCCCCCTAGGAAGATTTCAACTCACCAGATTACCCCAAGGAGCCACCAATTCAGTTGCAGTGTACCAGGCCCAGATGATGTGGATTCTTCAGGATGAGCTACCACAGAATATGGGGATCTTTATTGATGATGGAGGAATCAAAGGACCAATTTCAGACTACAATGGAGCAACTCTAGAAGAAAACCCACAGATCAGAAAATTCATCTATGAATATGCTATCACTTTGGAAAGGATTCTGTATAGGATTGAAGAAGCTGGACTCACTATATCTGGACAGAAATTTGCTTGTTGTGTCCCTGCCTTGGATTTGGTTGGTCATGTTGTTTGTAAAGAAGGAAGGAAGATATCAACAAAGAAGCTTAACAAAATTGAAACCTGGCCAGTCCCTACCACACCAACAGAAGTCAGAGGATTCCTGGGAATATGTGTCTATGTCAGAATGTTTATCAAGAATTACTCCACCATCACTGCTCCTCTCAGAAAACTTACTAGGAAGGACTCAACTTGGGACTGGACTGAAGATTGCCAGGCATCCTTTGAAGAACTGAAGAGAATTATTGGCAAGGATATCACTCTCAGTAAGTTGGACTATGGACCTAAAGCGGGACTTATCAAACTATCAGTGGACTCCAGTTATATTGCTGCAGGGGCTATACTCACCCAGGAGGATTCCAATGGACTAGACAGGCCTGTTATCTATGAATCAGTGGTCTTTTCCAAAAGAGAGTCAGAATATTCCCAATCCAAACTGGAACTCTGTGGTGTCACCAAAATTCTCAAAAAGCTTCAGACCAAGCTATGGGGCCAGCATTTTCAGCTCAGAGTGGATGCACAATGCCTTATAGGAATGATCAACAACCCTTCACTGCCCAATGCCCCTATGAACAGATGGATTGCCTTTATTCAGTTATTTTCTTTTGATTTGGTTCATACACCTGGGAAGACTTTCACATTACCTGATTCACTTTCTAGGAGACCATTGGACCCAGAGGAAGAGAACTGCCAGAGTTTTGATGAAGATGAAAAATGGATAAAGCCTCACCCTGGTTTTGGACTGAAGATTTCTTCTGTTGGCCTGCTTCTGGGGACATCAGCTAAGTTGGGGGAGGAGTTATGCAACCTACAACAAGGAATCTGGAAACACCTTCAGGAATATCTTTCAACCATGAACAAACCACCTGGATGCAACCCCCTGGATTTCAAACAAATTCTGCATAAATCAGCCAATTTCTTCCTCTCCAATAATGTCTTGCACAGAATTAACAAACCTTTTTCCCAGATAGTTGTTACCACTCCCTCAGCCCAAAACAATATCCTCCAAGCTCTTCATGAAACACTAGGCCACAGAGGTATTTCAGAAACTTACAGAAGAACTAAACTCAGGTTTTGGTGGCCAGGACTCAAGAAAGGTGTAACCAAGTGGGTCCAGTCTTGTGAAGCTTGCCAGAAAAGGAATTCAGTATTGCCAATGGAACCCAAGAAGCCTACTGGAGCAGCAACAATCTTTGGAAGAGTCAGCTTGGATACAGTTCATATCAAGGCTGGGAAATGGAAATACCTGGTAATTGCTAGAGATGATTTGTCTGGATGGGTTGAAGCAGTTGGTTTGGAGAAGATTCAAGCAAAGAAGATTTCACAATGGTTCTTGGACAACTGGATCTACAGATATGGAGCACCTTGGTCAGTTACAGTGGATGGAGGCTCAGAATTTGGTCAACAATTCCAGAAATCACTAGTGGAAGCAGGAATAAAAGTCAAAGTTACCACACCTTATTACCCTGAAGCTAATGGAATGGTGGAAAGAGGACATCAGGCCATCAAGGACACTTTGGTTAAACTATGTGGACAAGAAGGCAAGAAATGGAGGAATTATTTACCTCTGGTTTTATTTTCAGACAGGATTTCCACCAAAAGATCAACTGGATACTCCCCTTATGAATTGGTACTTGGACAGCCCCCCATCTTACCAATTGACTTAGAGTTGGAAACTTTTTTTGGCATTGATTGGACCAAAGTAAACAGCACTCAAGATCTTCTGTTGGCCAGGACTCTCCAATTGGAAAATAGGGATCACATTCTTCAAAAGGCTCATCAAAAATTTCTGGATACTAGGAAAACATCTGTGGACTATTGGAACAGGAAGAAGACACCTAGAGAACCACTTCAAACAGGGGATTTGGTATTAGTATATAATAAATCCTTGGACTCCCAATATGGAAAACTCTTTGAGAACAAATGGAATGGACCTTACAGAATTACCACTCAAAATCCTGGAGGCTCTTATTCATTGGAGGAACTGGATGGCACTGCATTAAACAGAAGATATGCAGCAAGTCATGTTAAAAAATATCATTCAAGACCAATTGATATAGAATAAATTCCCCTGGCTTACCTAAAACACAAACAAAAAAAAAAAAAAAAAAAATTAGTACAAAACAAATCAAATAAAATAAAAATAAATACAATATAAATAAAAAAAAAAAAAAAAACTCACAAAAATAAAATAAAAAATAAAAACAAAGTAAAATAAATAAATAAATAATAATAAAAAAAAAAAAAATCTCATTTTTTTTCAGTTTTCCTCCTGTCTTTCCTGGATGATGGTATGCATCATTATCTAAAAAAAAAAAAAAAAAAAAAAAAAAAAAAAAAAAAATCAGTTTCTTTTATTATTTTTTTGTATCTTTAGAGAAGATTACATACGGAATCGAACGCGTCTTGGAGGCGACTATACAACCGGTGCCGAGATGCTGCCGCGGCCCGGGGATCGCAGTGATTGGACCGGGCAAACTCGGTTAGGTGCGCGTTCACGGTATCGTGGAGCGCGGCCAGCTCCTCTAAGGAAAATGAGTCGCGGACGAACGGTCCGAACGACTCCACGTTGGCAACCAGCTGAGGGACTGGGTTGCTGGAGGTTGGTGATTGGGAGGCAGCGCTTTTCGTCGACGAGGACAGAGAAGAGGTTATAGATAGCGGGCGAGTAGGGGACGACATTGTAAAAGGGATCTATAAGTAAAAAACTATAACGATTTTCGATTAAAAATATACAACAGCCCTTGGTACGGTATTTTGTGGAGGAAGCGAGGTGGGGAACAACGACGATATCGTTGAAGCCCTTATAAAAGCCATCACATCTTTTGATGCCGGTGAACGACCCGGGAAATACGTTCTATGACTCCTTGGCCTACATCATTTCGACACCGGTGAACGACCCGGGAATACGTTCTTGTATTCGTTTTCTTTTTTGTTATCTTTCATTTAATTTTTTTTTATTTTTCTCCTGCTCTCCCTTGACCGTTCTTCTTACCAGTAAAGAAGAACGGTTTGTTTTTCATCTCCGAGGACGTTCTTTGACCCGGAGGAACGTGCCTCCGTTTTGGAGACGCCGGCGATTCCGCGGATACAGTATTGCCGGGACCCCGCGTCCACTCTCCGCGCGGATTCACCAACTTCATTTCCGGTTGCACCCCTCACTCCGCTGGAAAATGACAACCAATAATAATTTTTTCATTATAAAAAAAAAAAAAAAAAAAAAAAAAAAAAAAAAACTAATTAAATAAATAATGAGTAATTAAAATTAAAATTAAAATAACTTTATAAAAAAAAAGGCAGGATAAAACCAAAAGAGAAAATGACCATATAAAAAAAAAAAAAGAAAACACACAGTCAAATTAATTTTCCTTTTTTTGGATACCAGATAATACAGGAGGCTTGGAAATAAAATCATCAGTAAGATTTAAAAGAAAAGAAAAAAAGGAAGAGGATCCATCATCCCCCCATCCATCCATCCATCATCCATCATCCATCCCATCCATCCATCCATCATCCATCATCCTCATCCTCTTTTATTTTTCCCTCTTCACTCCACTTCCTGATTTCTGGACCACCTCCTTAATTATTATAACTCTTTACTCTCCTTAACCATTAGAGTTTTTATTGAAACATATATATCTTAAAATTCCCTTTTCATATAACATTACCCCTTTCCATCACTTTCCTTCAGAATCCTTTACCCTTTGATACATATATAAATCTTTTAAAATCATTGCATATTATAGGATACTCATATACATTCACCCTTCTTCTCTTGAATTACCACCCATGACCATTCTACCCTTTCTTTCATCATACATTTAAATACTACATATTATCATTACCCTCTTACCACATCATCAACACCTCTCTTTCTTCTTGCCATTATCCTTACCCTTTCCTCTCTTCCCATATTACCACTACCCCTTTTTCTACATTATCTTCTTGCCATTACCCTTACCCTTTCCTCTCTTCCCATGTTACCACCACCCCTTTTCCTACATTACCTTCTTACCATTACTATTGCTCCTCACTCTATTTCCATATTACCACTACCTCTTTTCCCACATCAACAACTACCCCATTACATTTAAACCATTACCATATCACCATTACCTTTTACTCTATTACCATATTACCTCCAATCCTTATTAAATTACCCTTTACATCATTTTTATATTATTACATATATTACATCTTACAGTTATAGGATACAAACTCTGGATTAGAAAGCACTGGACTTGGATAAAGGAATAACGGACTCACTTGGATGGTGGCTCTATGAGGATTACCTGGACCTTGACTTGGACCTTTGGACAGCAGAAACTTGGACTAAACCCTGGATCTCTCCTGCATGTTGTTTAGAATGGAATTTATTTTTAGGAGCCTTGGACTTTGGACTTTATTGGACCCTGGATTCATTCTGAGTTGGAATGTAATATAATTCTAGGAGGCCACTGGACCTTGGACTTTATTGAACCCTGGATCATTCTAGCATGTTTTTTTTGGATGGATTTATTCTTTAGGAGCTCTTGGATTATGTTGAATATTGGCTTTTCTGGATATCTTGGACAACTATACTCAGGATTCAGTAATATATGTACACTAGGCCTCTGGATTTGGATCAAGACTTCCTTCTTCAGTATGTGGACCTAGGAATTGGCCACCTTGGATGGATCTGGACTTCCCTCTTTGGCTTTGGACTTTTCACCCTTTCCCCCTTACTCTCTGGACTTCTCTCTGGGAAAAACTAGTGGACTCTTATTTTGGATACAGACATCCTTTTGTGGCAGCACCTCTTTTATTTGGACTGGACCTCCTTGGCTTGGATACAGACTTCCTTCTTTGGCTATGGACTTTTCCTTCCCCTACATACCCCCCACTCTCAGTTTTTCTCCCTAAAATTCCCTTTTTTTCATCATCATTATTACTCTGAATCAGGTTCCTCTTTTTTCCCTGCCTGGGGACAGACAGCTTAGTTGGGGGAGGATGTGGTAATCCATACCTTTTCACATACAATCATCAACAGCTTACATTTCCTTTCACATATACTTCATTATTATTACATAATCAGATTCTACATACAAAACTACCCCTAGTCACTCACTCAAAGTACCCCTGATTTCCCTTTGGTTCAGAAGTTATTGGCATTCTTAGAATATTACCACTTATAACCACATAACTTTACCAATACTACAACCCCATAGGATATTATACAAGGTATTGATTTATAAATATACAGTACATAAATAAAACACAGATATTACATACTTTTCTTTAGTTTATATCTTCTTTGGTATTAAGTTGTACAGCACAGTCATTTATATTACATAGTTACATCTTCTGCCTTTATCATCCTCTTTGGTTACTAGTCACATTACATTCCTTATATACATAGTTACTAGCTACATTGGCTCATCTTTCTTACACTATCACTACTCTCTTTTGGGTTGTATACCTCTGAACACATTTCCCCTTTCTCTTTACTGCCAGGATCAGCCATCTTGTGCCCTTTTGTATAAGTAGAACTCCCCTTAGTTCTATGGATAAATCATGCACTCCCCTTTTATTAAAAGTACAGTTTACATTGACATTTACCTTTAACCCTTTTACATTTACTTTTGCATCAACCTTTACACAAATAACAATCATAACACATACCCCATACTCTTTCTCAGTGCTTTTCTCACTCCTCTTAAGGTCCCTGCCTCAGATTGATTAAACAACCTAAGTTCCCATTAGTAGCAGCAGTCTAAGGATTAGTAGAAATATAGCCACACCTCTTTTCTTTCTTTTTCTTAGTGAAACCCTTTCCCCTCAGCATTAGTCAAGAAGGGCAGCCTCATCAGCACCTGTAGCTTCAACATCTTCTATTTACTGTATTTGTTGTCTATTTCCCCTTCAAGCTCTTTCCTGATCCTTTAGGAGTTCCACAGCGGGCAAGGTTATACAACCTTGTTGGCCGGGAGAACTTCCTCCTGGCCGACAAGGTTATAAAACCTTGTCGGCCAGGAGGAACTCCTCCTGGCCGACGAGGTTGTATAACCTTGTCAGCCAGGAGAAAGTCCTCCCGGCCAACAAGGCTGTATCACCTTGTCGGCCAGGAGGAAGTCCTCCCGGCCGACGAGGTTGTATAACCTTGTTGGCCAGGAGGAAGTCCTCCTGGCCGGCGAGGCTATACAACGTCGTTGGCCAGGAGGAACTCCTCCTGGCCGACAAGGTTGTATAACCTCGCCGGCCTGGAGGACTTCCTCCGGCGGAAATCCTCCTGGCGGGACGTGCTCACGTCATCAAACCGGTCCAACGGTTTGATGACGTGAGCAAGTCCCACACGCCAAACAATTGGCGTGTGGGACCCGCACACCAATTCTTTTTGGCGTGCGGGGCCTACACGCCAAAAACAAGGGCGTGTGAGACCCGCACGCCAAAAATTGGTGTGCACTCCCACACGCCCTTTTTTTTGGCATGTAGACCCTACATGCCAAAAAAAAACATGCCAAAAAAAATTGGCGTGCGGGTTGGTGTTGGCCTGCGCCTTTGGCGTGCGTTTATCAACACCCCACTTACACTGCTGGAGGGTAATAAAAGTTGACACAAAGACTACTTGCTGATATCTGTGTGTCCAGAGGAACAAGAAGAAATAATCAGCTGGCATGAAGATAATAATAATGAAGAGGTGAATTGGATTAGAGTGAAGAACATCAAGCGCTGGTGTGCCCGTCCAGGGCTTGGAAAGCGGGAATGGGGCCCTTGGATGCCTATGTGGAGATATAACAGGGCCCTTTAGGCCCAACATGTCAACCTTGGGCGGCTGTGAAGCGCCAAAAGGGGCCTAGGGGGCCCTTTTCAAAGATTGACAGCTGGAATGAGGCACCCTGCAGTTGGCCCCTTTTGGCCATTCATAGTGGGCCCTGTTGGCCCCTTTACTAGGCATTTTGGGGCTTGGACCAGTGTGAATCCAGGGCCTAATGGGCCCTGATCAAATTTTTATGCATTATGTATTTGTTTGGTTTCTTTTTTTTTCTCTATTTTTTCTTTCTAATTTTTTTTAAGGGCATTAATAAAAATACCCAGTTTTTCCGCATTTACACCCGGTTTTACGCAGCGGCGATGTAAATTTTGCTGCGCAGTACACCTGGTTTTCCGCGTTTACACCCGTTTTTTTTTATTTAATTTTTTGCGGGCAGATTTTCATTGTTTTTCAAAATTTTAAATATATTTATTATACTTTCAGGGGTGTAGAACTTGATGGTATTTTTTATTTTCCAAAAAAACATCTTCTATTTTTTTTTGCCCATACACTCGGTTTTTTCAAAACAAATCCCCACAGCTCAATTTTCAGGATTTCTCAAATTTCAAATCTTTTTAAAACACTTTAAGGGGTGTAGAATTCAATGTGACAAACATTTTACTTTTAAAATCACTGGGTGTTTTTCTATGATTTTTGGACAGAATTTATTTCTAAACACCTTCACGTCTGGCTTTCAAGATATTCAGGGAGTTTTTAAATTGTTTCATACACTTTAGAGGGTGAAGAGTTCATTGGAAAGAAATACTGATCATACAATTGAATTGTTATCAGAATAAAATGCAATTTTTATCAGAATAAAATGGAAATATAGGAAAATGGACAAATAACTATTCAACATCAACAATCTTATTAATCCTGGCAGATCTTCTTATTGGAGGGAAAAGAACTTTTTACCCAAGGTCCAAATTGGGCTGAATCCACTCTTTCCACAACAGAGCTTCCTCTTCAGCCCAATGTTGCCAATATGGATCAATCCTAGGGGAAGGCCATACTTCAGCCTTAAATGTGAAGCTGATGAGATGAAGAAGACTGGGAATGAGTATGAGACATATGAGAGAGTGGGTGGTGGGTGGAGAAGAGAGAGGGAGATAAATGGTGGGCATTAGACCAGAAAACAAGACCACAGGTCTTTTATAAGTGTCAGCCATCAAGTATCCATGAGCAGGGAAGATCATCCAGTACTTCAGTGGGGCCTGTGCTTTTCCATCCAAAGAGAGTGCATTGATTAGATCCTTGTGGTTTGAGCCCCATATGTTTTTTAGCATCCGATGGTTTGAATAGAAGGGGTTTGATTCAAGTTCTTCTTTCATTTTGTTTCAAATTTTCATCCATTCGTCTGAGGAACGTCCCATGCTGACCGCAGCGGCTTGAAATCCACAATTCCCATTGCCTTTGACATTGTTAATTGTAGAGAGATGTTGGATGTCTTCTTTGGGATGAATATGGTCTTTGTAATTTTACTGAAGGATAAATTGGGAAAAGATTAATTTTATATAAAAGGAAATTACTAAACAAATCAACAGCCACATTATTGTAAGTACTCCAACTGAGTGCCTCAGACATATAGGTGTCAGGATTAGAGATTGAGCTGGCAGTCATTGAGGTCTATGAAAGGAACCAATAGAAGCTCAGAATTAAAGATCTCTTCAAAAAAAATTAGACAAACTCACATCAACAGGCCTATAAGCATCATTTTCTGCCAAAGTGTGTTCATCTGTCTTGGTCCTTCAACTGATTCAAATTTCACTTGTTTGAGTATTTTTCCAGACCTCTGATGTATAAACAAATCATTTAACTTCAGTATAATGTACTCAAGATGGAAATAAAAACACTTACAGTCTTCAAATTTCCTCCTTCATCATCTGAGTCCTGTTGAATGAGATCATTGACCTCTGGAAGCTCTCCACTTGATTTTGAATCCTCCTGACTCTGCTCTTCTGTTGACACAGCCTAGAAAACAAGGAGAAAGAATTAGATGTCATATTTGAGTGAAGAATAAAGATGAATCATTACCTCTGATTCCACAGATCCATCCCTCTTCTTAGGCCTACCACGTCCTTTTGTCTTGGCCAAAGGTTCCTACAAGTTCACAAGAAATCAATAACCAGAGACAAACAGACAAGAGATAAATGAATACATACCTTGTGTTCTGTCACCTGCTTCCTTGGCCTTCCTCTTCCTTTCTTCTCCAATTCTGTGTATTCATACCCTGAAGGATCCCTGTTTGTTGAAGTAGTTGATTTGTGTTTCCTTTTTGTGCCCTTTGGTCTTCCTCGTCCTTGGTGATCCTTGCTAAAGAGAGGTTCCTGGATGGCCACTGTGGTGTAGTTCCCTTGAAAGAGCTTCTTGATTTCGCCAATGTAGATTTTTTGTTTGCCAGGTTGAAACGTTTGGAATTCCTTAAAGAGATCTGTTAAGAAAATTTCCTCATTATTTTCTTTGGTGGGAAGTAGAACATCACTTGATCCATTGTTGTTGTCCTCTTCAATGAATGTCTGCTCATAAATGGAGGCAAAAAACAAATTAGAACTATAAAACTATGAAAGAGAAACAGAAACCAGGAAATTATATTAGCCAACTCACTTCAAGATCCTTTTCAACATGCCACTGAGAATGAAAATTGTGATGGGTGAATTTGCTGCCTAGGCCTTTTGCTTTGTGAACTTGATGAATGCAAGGGGTTCCCATGTGAGAAGTGTAGTTTCCAGTGTAGTTGGGGGTTTAGAAATGTGATGAGAATGGATGATCTTCAGGGCATAGTGGGAGATGGTGCCATTTAGATCACCAAAACAAGGGGGGAGGCCAGTGAGGAGTTTCTATGAGTGCTGAGAGGATTTGATGTATTGTTTGTGAAGTTGATTGGTAAGAGCTTGGTGAATTTGTTTGACAACAGCAGCAAATGAGGCAGTGGAAGAGTTGATAAATTGTTTGATGTATGCATGAAGACCTTTGACTCTAGAGGTGATAGTGTTTCCAAAGTGGGGTTTCTTGTTGAAAAAACAGGCTATGATTTTTTCTTTGGAAGGGAGGATGTTGGAGATGATGTAGTTGGCAGTGGGTGGATTCCAAGTCATAGAAAGCTGAGTGAAGTTTTTGTGATAGTCAGAAACAGTTTTAGAATGGAGTAATTGATTCCAATGGTTTTCAAAGGTGGACCATTCTTCTTCAGAGTTGAAATGCTTGTAGCAGTTGGATTGGATATTCTTCATGATGTGCCAGGAGCAGAGGAGATGTGAGGAATTTGGGAAGACTTGTTTGATTGCTCTGATTAGGGAAGCCTTGTTGTCGGTGACTAGTACGGATGGAGATTTATTGTCCATTTAGATGCAAAGCTGATCAAAGGCCCAAGAGTAGTTGGCTATTTTCTCAGCGGAAAGGAAACAGAAAGCCAAGGAAAAGGATTTGTTTGAAGAGTGAATACCAGCTACGTGAAGAAGGGGCATTTTAAACTTGTTGGTTTTGTATGTGCAATCAAGGAGGATAGTAGTGGGAAATTGTTTGGCCAAGTCAAGGTATTTCTGATGAGCAAAGAACAAAGAGTTCATGTGGCCTTCAGAGGTATTGATTGTGTGGTAGAATTCATGATGGCAGATTTCATGAACAAGAGCTTCAATGGGTGTACGTCCTTCAAGTTGGGTGGATGTCAAGAGGTTACAATGATTGTAGATGGTGTTGAGGGTGACAGAAGAAGAGACATTGGTGTCTTGCAATAAGGCAGTCTTAATATTTAACGGAAAACATCCAGAATGGGTTCATTGGGTGACAGTGGTTTTTTGATCATTGGTTAATCGGCGATGGACGGCATGGATTGAAGGATCTTCAGAAGCTGGGTGGTTGTGGGTAGGATCTTTAATCTTGATTTGAAAGTAGCCTTTCTTCTTATAGAAGTTTCCAGTAAGCTTGAAAGGACAGGCAATCTTTTTGGTCTTCCCCAATTGAGTACCATCTTTGGGCTGAAAAACCCCAGCTTGTCACATTGATAAGTGGATCTGTGTTCTCCCCATTTTCAGTGGAGGAATGGGTTATGCAGAGGGCATAGCCATTCTTCTTGGCCCAAGTTTGGACAGAGTTATGCATTTCCTCCTTTGTTTGATATGTTACCTCAGGAGGAGGAGGAGCAAGGTTGGGTACTTCGGGAGTGGTGGCGTCATCTTTGGCAAGGAGGAGGGGGTGGTGATGTGAGACATGATGGATTTTTTGGGTTTTTTTTGGATTGGGGGAAAGCTTGAAAAAGTTTGAGGGAGGGATATGGAATATTCTGAGGTGGTGTGTGAAGGGGGAAAAAAAAGAAGTTTTTGGTGTTATTTTTAGTGGGTTTGGGTGGGGGGAAAATGGATGAGGAGTAGTGGTGGAATTGAAAATGGGGGGTGGGAGGAGTTGAAAAAATTTGGGGAAAAAAAAAGTCAAATTGGGGACTTGGGTTGCGGGAGAGGAGGAAAAAATGGGGTTTTTTTGGTGTTTGTTTTATTTTGGATCGGTTGAGTGGTGATGATTTAGGGGGGGGGTGTGTGTTGGTGGTTTGATTGTGGTGAGCGGGGTTTGTTTTGGATTGTGTTGATGTTGGATGGGGGAGGAGGATGTTTGGGGAGGCAGTGGGCATCAAATGCCAAACCTACATATGGCATATTAATAAAACTTGAAATAAAAAAAAACCAGGTGGGGCGTGGAAAACAGAGTTTTCTGGAAGAAAAAAGGGGGAAAGAGAAAAAAAAGAAAAAAAAAGGGGTGGGGGAGAAGGGAAAATGGGAAGGGGGGGGGGGGGTGGGGCCGGGGTGGGGGGGGGCGGGGGGGGGGGGGGGGGGAAGGTGGGGGGGGGGTGTTGGGGGGGGGGGGGGGGGGGGGGGGGGGGTGGGGGTGGGGGAAGGGGGGGGGGAAGGGGGGGTGAAGGGGGGGAGGGGGGGGAAGGGGGGGGGTAATGGGGGGGGAAGTGGGGGGGAAGGGGGGTGGGGGGGGGGGGGGAAGGGTGGGGGGGGAAGGGGGGGGGGACGGCGGGGGGGGGGAAGGGGGGGGAAGGGGGGGGGAAGCGGTGGGGGGGGGGGGAAGGGGGGTGAGGGGGGGGGCGGGTGGGGAGGGGGGGGGGGGGGAAGGGGGGGGGGGGGTGGAATTGGGGGGGGAGGGGGGGGCGGGGGGGGGGGAAGGGGGGGGGCTGACGGGGGGGGGAAGGGGGGTGGGGGGGGGGGGGCTGGTGGGAAGGGGTGGGTGGGGAAGGTGGGGGGAAGGGGGGGAAGGGGGGGGGGGGGACTGGGGGGGAGGGTGGGGGGGGGTGTGGGGGGTGGGGGGGGGTGTGGAAGGGTGGGGTAAGGTGGGGGAAGTGGGGGTGAAGTTGGGGGGGGGGTGGGGGCATGGGGGTTGGTGGGGGGGAAGGTGGGTGGGGGGGGGTTGGGGGGCGTGTGGGCGGGTGGGGGTTGGGGTCGGGGGTGGGGGGGGGTTGGTGTTGGGGGGGGGTGCGGGGGGGGTGGGACTTTGTGGGGGGGGTAAGGGGGGGGTGGGGGGGGGTGAGGTGGTTGGGGTGGGGGGCTGGGGTGGGGTCTCCTTTGGGTGGTTGTGTTTTGGGGTCACGGGGCGGGCCGGGGGGGGTGACGGGGGGGGGTTGGGGGGTTTTTTTCCTTTGTGTTCCGGTTGTGTTTCTTTGTTTTTTTTTTTCCTTTTTTTTGGTTTTTGTCCTTTTTTTTTCCTTTTTGTTTCCTTTGTTTGCATTTTTTTTCCGTTTGTTTTCCTTTTTTTTCCTTTGTTCTCCTTTTTGTTGCCTTTTTTCTTTTTTTTTCCTTTTTTTCCGTTTTTTTTTTTTTTTTTTCCTTTTTTTTTCCTTTTTTTCTTTTTTTTTTTTTCCTTTTTTTTTTTTTTCCTTTTTTTTCATTTTTTTTTCCTTTTTTTTCCTTTTTTTTTTCCTTTTTTTTTCTTTTTTTTTTTTTGTCATTTTTTTCCTTTTTTTTTTTTTTGTTATAAACTAACAGCCGTTACAGTAGCACTAAACTCACAGTTGGCTCACCACAAAAGGGGTGCTCTGCTAACAGTTAGCATAGCTGAGAAGAGTGCTATGCTAACAGTTAGTGTAGCTGAAAAGAGCGCTACGCTAAACAGTTAGTGTAGTGAAAGAGCGCTACGCTAACAGTTAGTGTAGCTGAAAAGAGTGCTACGCTAACAGTTAGTGTAGCTGAAAAGAGCACTACGCTAACAGTTAGTGTAGCTGAAAAGAGCGCTACGCTAACAGTTAGTGTAGCTGAAAAGAGTGCTACGCTAACAGTTAGTGTAGCTGAAAAGAGCGCTACGCTAACAGTTAGTGTAGCTGAAAAGAGCGCTACGCTAACAGTTAGTGTAGCTGAAAAGAGCGCTACGCTAACAGTTAGTGTAGCTGAAAGGAGTGCTACGCTAACAGTTAGCGTAGCTCAACGGAGTGCTACGCTAACAGTTAGTGTAGTGTTTGTTCCAGCCAACACCACTAAAAATCATCTAACAGGAGATTTATGTAGCATTAACTTTTTTTTTAATGGTGCTAACGCTCCACTACCCGCTATTGTTTTGTTCAATGAAAAGTTTTTAGCGTTAGCTGAAAAAATCCTCAGCTAACAGTAACTTTGTATTAGCCATAGCTAAAAAGCTAACATTTACCCTATGCTACAGCTAATGTTAGTGTAGTGGGCCCACCATTGATAGAGGTCCATATATTTATGGACCTCTATTGAGCTTGATAAGGTAACTTGTGAACAAGTTTCACAAGTCACCTCATTGTGTACCCTCCCCCCATTTGACACCACCAAGAGCTCCCCACTCATAATCACCCACCCCGTGTAGTGCTCCCCTGCAACTCAAGTTATTGACTCGAGTTGCAGAGGAGCACGAGTGTGGAACCGGCTCAATGACCTAGCAATAGAGCCGGGTTGTCGAGCCGCAAGTGGGGACACTCTTAGTAAAATAACTGTTGAGCTCACTAAGAGCTTGATAGTTGTCAAAGATTTATCCACACAATTGTTGATTCTCTAAGGAGGGGTCGTGCCAGTTGGAATGGGCCTGATAGAGTTGTATTAGGGTTAGGGTTTGGTTGTCTGAGCTTGACCAGTTCAAATTTGGTGGTGAAGGGAAGGGAAGACTGGATGAGTGAGCTCAATGGGAAGACCCCATCTTGGGAAGCAGCCAGGGTAAGAAGAAGTCATAAAATGAGGTGTTCATGTTTGGAAGAATCTTTGAGAGAGAGAGTTACCAGGGATGATGTCAAGAGGTAGATTAACTGACTAATTTAAATAAATAATCAAAATGAGTGTTTTTGGGTTTGGTTGAGGAAAAGGAAAAGGAGATTAAAGTAGAGTGTTGGGTTGATGGCCTGAAGGATCAAAGCTTGTGAGGTGTGTTAAATAATTAAAGTGTGAATTATTTAACAGGAACCAGTAATATTTACATACAAAAGAATAAAGAAAAAACGGAGACAAACAGAGAAAAAGGAAGAAAAGAAATCAGATGTTAATGCTTGGAGCTCCTTGTCCGGCAAGGATGGCCTCCTTAATCTTGTTAAGTTCCTGCTTTACCCCCCTAATATATGTTTGTCCTCTTTGAATATCTGATTGCAGAACTTAAACATGTATTAGTTAAAAAATGAATTGTTAAAAAATAAAAAACAAAAATAAAAAAACTTACCACAACAAATTTGATACAAAAAGATCATCAGGATGGGAAACAGTATGACCAGGAACATGGAGTCTATTGTAGGGGGTACAAAAGAATAAGCAATGTTAGAAAACGGGAAAATATATTTATAAATATGTATCTAGACTGACCTGATTTGATGGGCATTGATAAACGCACGCCAACGCCAACCCGCGCGCCAATTTTTTTTGGCGTGCCGGGCCTACACGCCATTTTTTTTTGGCGTGTAGGGTCTACACACCAAAAAAAAAGGGCGTGTGAGACCCACACGCCAAAAATGGCGTGCGGGTCTCACACACCCTTTTTTTTTGGCATGTAGGCCCTGCACACCAATTTTTTTGGCGTGCGGGTCCCACACGCCAATTGTTTGGCGTGTGGGAGCGCACGCCAGGCGTGCGGGTCCCCCCTCGCTCACGTAATCGAATGGGAGGGCCCATTCGATTACGTGAGCGGGCCGGCTGACGAGGTTATACAACCTTGTCAGCCGGGAGGACTTCCTCCCGGCCAACGAGGCTATACAACCTCGTCGGCCAGGAGGACTTGTATAGCCTTGTTGGCCGGGAGGACTTCCTCCCGGCTGACGAGGTTATACAACCTCGTCAGCCAGGAGGAAGTCCTCCTGGCTGACGAGGTTGTATAGCCTTGTCGGCCGGGAGGACTTCCTCCTGGCTGACGAGGTTATACAACCTCGTCGGCCAGGAGGAAGTCCTCCTGGCTGACGAGGTTGTATAACCTCGTCAGCCGGCAGGAAGTCCTCCCGGCCGACGAGGCTATACAACCTCGTTGGCCAGGAGGACTTCCTCCTGGCTGACGAGGTTGTATTTTGCTATCAAATCAGGGTGTTGATAAACGCACGCCAACGCCAACCCGTACGCCAATTTTTTTTGGCGTGCGGGGCCTACACGCCAAAAAAAATTGGCGTGTAGGGTCTACACGCCAAAATAAATTGGCGTGTGAGACCCACACGCCAAAAATGGTGTGTGGTTCCCACACGCCAAACAATTGGCGTGCGGGGCCCACACGCCAAACAATTGGCATGCGGGGCCCACACGCCAAACAATTGGCGTGCGGGGCCCACACGCCAAACAATTGGCGTGCGGGGCCCACACGCCAATTTTATTTGGCGTGCGGGGCCCACACGCCAACAGACATTGGCGTGTGGGAACCACACGCCAATTTATTTTGGCGTGTAGACCCTACACGCCAATTTTTTTTGGTGTGTAGGCCCCGCACGCCAAAAAAAATGGGCGTGCGGGTTGGCGTTGGCGTGCGGGTTGGCGTTGGCGTGCGGGTTGGCGTTGGCGTGCGGGTTTGGCGTTGGCGTGCGTTTATCAACACCCTGATTTGATAGCAAATTCAAAGAAATAGAATATTAAATTTTTGATGTGCTCTTCCGTGATTTTGGGGATTTTTTCTGGGTGGATTTCATTGTAGAAGTTATAAATGTGTGTGTTCAAATAATAAAAAAAAAGAAGTGAACTGACCGGATAACAGTTTACCAAGGCAGCTGACTAAGGCCTGCCTCCAGTCAAAAAGAGTGCTAGTTGCCATGGAGAAAATAAATAAATCAATAGTGTAATATAAGGTTGAATGATGGAAGGGACAAAATCAAACCGGATTGGCTCAGCCTTGAGTGGAGAGGGAACAAGGCAACAATTCCTTTCCTTTCCTTTCTTCAAGAAATCATGCCCATACCACTCTGTGGTCATTTCACCATGAGCGCACTGGCTTAGCACGTAGTCAATTGAGGGCAACCACCTGGGGGCCTTGATAAACGCACGCCCACACCAGGCGTACACCAGGGGCGTTTGGTGTGTTTTTACGCCCCCGCCAAATGGCCAAACCATTGGCGTGCCTGTGAGACACACCAATGGGTATTGGCATGCCTGTGAGACACGCCAATACCCATTGGTGTGTCTCTTGGCGGCCCACCTGCACGCCAATGGTTGTGCGGGTGGGCCCGCACGCCCGGGCCTATGGGAGACTTATACAGTCTCCCATAGGCCAATAGGCCCAATGAGGTTGTAGAGCCTCATGGCTGGGGAGGAACTCCTCCCCGGCGATGAGGCTCTACAACCTCATGGCTGGGGAGGAACTCCTCCCCGGCAATGAGGTTATACAACCTCATTGCCCGGAAGGAGCTCATCCCCAACAATGAGGTTGTATAACCTCATTGTTGGGGAGGAACTCCTCCCCATAAATGAGGTTATAAAAGCTCATTTCCGGGAAGGAATAAAACCTCATTGCCGGGAAGGAGCTCCTTCCCTGCGATGAGGTTGTATAACCTCATTGCTGGGGAGGAGTTCCTCCCCACCCATGAGGTCATACAACCTCATGGCCGGGGAGGAGCTGGGGAGGAACTCCTCCCTGAAGATGAGGTTATACAACCTCATTGTTGGGGAGGAGCTCCTTCCCAGCGATGAGGTTGTATAACCTCATTTCTGGGGAGAAGTCTCCCCGGCCATGAGGTTATACAACCTCATGGCCGGGGAGGAACTCCTCCCCGGCCATGAGGTTATACAACCTCATGGCCGGGGAGGAACTCCTCCCCGGCGATGAGGTTGTTTAACCTCATTGCTGGGGAGCAGTCTCCCCGGCGATGAGGTTGTAGAGCCTCATCGCAGGGGAGGAGGTCCTCCCTGGCGGCAGGCCATGACATCAGCAACATGTTGAAGCTCAAAATGTTGCTGATGTCATGGAATACACACACATACTATGTATGTGTGTATCCTTGGCCTATGGCCTATGGGAGACTTTACAGTCTCCCATAGGCCATAGGCCAGGGCGTGCGGCCCCACCCACACATCCATTGGCGTGCGGCCCCACCCGCACATCCATTGGCATGTGGGTGGGCTGCCCAGAGGCACACCAATGGCAATTGGTGTGCTTGTGAAGCACACCAATTGCCATTGGCGTGTTTCACACGCACGCCAAACTCGTTGGCGTGTTTCACACGCACGCCAAACTTGTTGGCGTGTTTCACACGCACACCAAACTTGTTGGCGTGTTTCACATGCACACCAAACTTGTTGGTGTGTTTCACACGCACGCCAAACTCTGTAAGAATCCTAGGCGTTGTGTCCTTCCTATTTAGATAGAGTAGTTAAAGGATTGTATTTCACTCTTAAAAATCAGATGAACAACTTAATAATAAAATACACAAGGTCAATAATTGAATGATCATAGTAGAGTTATTGAGAAAAGTAGAATTAATACCTTAATAATAAAACTACAGGTTGTCATCAATAATGTAACTAAATTCTGGAAGTTTCACTTGCTGAGAATCTTGATGGAATCAGTTGAGTATGTTGACCAGGACTTGAAGTTTATTGGAGAAGGGTTGTCATAGTGTGGTGTTTCTTGAAGTTGCTGAAGATGATGAGTTTGATTTGTTCTCTCCATTTCTGTGAACCTTTCTCAATGGGAAATTTCAGACGTCCATCTTCAGAATTGAAGTATTCACAATCTGGATCCTATGTTATATTCCTCTTGCGCTCAGGTCGTGATTCAATTGAGAAATCTTCTGTTGCACAGTTGTTAATACCTTCAACAAACTTGTTGGCGTGTTTCACACGCACGCCAAACTTGTTGGACACGCCAACGGGCATCTGCGTTCCCGCCAAACCTGCCAATTTGGGTTGGCGGGGGCGTGAAAGCACGCCAAACACCCCTGGCGTGGGTGTGCGTTTATCAACGCCCACCACCTGAAGGTGGATTTGAATGGCAAATTAAGGACACCTTTTAGAGGGCCTCACTGGTCTGAATGGGTGGGTGGGTACATAAATATTTGCATACATTGAAGACACAATTGATTATGTACCTAATCTAATTGTTCTCTGCATTCAAGGCAGCCCAGATCAAAATTTCAAGGGTTGCTGGTCATTGGTCAGTTAATCTCCCTCTTAACATCATCCCTGGTAACTCTCTCTCAAAGCCTTTTCCAACCATGAACACCTCATTTTATGACTTGTTCTTACCCTGGCTGCTTCCCAAGATGGGGTCTTCCCATTGAGCTCACTCATCCAGTCTTGCCTTCCCTTCACCACCAAATTTGAACTGGTCAAGCTCAGACAACCAAACCCTAACCCTAATGCAACTCTATCAGGCCCATTCCAACTGGCACGCCCCCACCTTAGAGCATCCACAGTCGTCTCAATAAGTTGGCTTGATAAGCTAACTTCATTGACACAACTCCCCACTTGTGCGCTCAATAGCGCTTGATAGCTGTAGAATCGCTAGGATTCTTGATAGAGGTCCATAAATTTATGGACCTCTATCAAGCTCAATAAGGTACCCTCCCCCCATTTGACACCCCCGAGAGCTCCCCACTCGTAAACACCCACCCTGTGTAGTGCTCCCCTGCAACTTGAGTTATTGACTCAAGTTGCAGAGGAGCACGAGTGTGGAACCTGCTCGATAACCTAGCAATAGAGACGAAGAGCTTGACAGTTGTCAAAAAATTATCCACGTGATTGTGGATGCTCTAACTGAGCGTCCCCACCCTTGGGGACTCTTCATGTCGCTTGGTAAGTGGGGCTGTAGGGGGGGGGATTGAGGAATTGATTGTGGGAACGGAGGACTTACCTTAATGAGCTCGTTAGAATTACCGGTGGCTAGTTTAGCGCAAGCTAAGGACTTTAGCTGAAAAATTCAACCACACTGGGCTGAGCTAAGCACAAGCCAAACTAGCATGAAGCTATAATTCTGGCTAACCATTGCTACATATAGCAATGGTTAGCTTCTGAGCTAAACCTTTAGCCAACTGGTATTGTTGAAACGGGTGCGCTAACTTAGTTTAGCAGATAGCAAACTTTAGCCGCAAGTCAAACTAGCCACACCGGTAATGATGCTCTAACGAGAATCTTAAAGATTCCTCAGTTAAAGAGGCCTTAAAGAGGCCACGAGGGTGACGCGCGGGGGCTTCGTCTCTGTAAAGTTGGCTTACCGAGCGAGCCACTTTACAGAGAAGGTGGTGGATGCTCTAAGAATTAAGTTAGGATCTCACAATGGAGCAATTAACATGAGTTATCGTAAATTCATTTCATTCATATTTCTTAATTTCGGATGATTTAATTAACCAAGTAAATGAAATTGATTTTCTAGACATAAATAATCGATTCGAACGCCAAGGACGTTGTATTTGATATCGGTCAAGTAAAGGTGTGAGCATATATATATTAGCTTGTGAGGATAACATGAACAACCCAACGACTATGTTTGGATGAGAAGTGTTTGAAAATCAGGAATAAGAGAATGTCAAAAAAAAAGAAGAAACAAATCGGACAACAGAAAGAATAGTAACTGAAATCGTAGATCGATTGGAGTTCATCAAAAAATGATTGGGTTGTGTAATAAAGGGCTTGGAAGCCGGGGAGAGCAATTGATCGAAGACGTTTTTCGAAGGGATGGGATGATGTAAATAAGTCTTATCTATCTATCTATCTATGTATATGTCAAAAAAAAACGCAATAGAAAATCATAAAAATCAACATTGAAAAAAAACGCCACTGTAAGAGATGGAGAAACAATGAACACATAACGAAAAAACCAAACAAATAAATAAATAAATGGAACGACCACTAAAAGAACAAGATCAAAAAACACAAAGCTATATATGTATATATATATATATATATATATATATATATATATATATGTACAGGAGGAGAAAGTGACTAATGATCACCAAGAACAACAAGACCACAACAAAAAGAACAAGAAGGACATAGATGAATAATTAAAGATTCAAACCAAAAAAAAAGCAGAAGGGATAAGGTTAATAATGAGAATAAGTGATGGTGGTAGTGAGCTATTAGTTTAAGCAGATTGGGGAGGGGTAGAGGGCAAGGAAACAAAGGAAATTGGATGATATTAAGTGAGATAGCGAAGGGAAAGGATCTGCTTATGAAAGGGAAAAGGAACGACGACGAACAATGATATGCACAGGGGATAGAGAGACGGCTTCTCGAGAAAGAAAAGCGACAAGAAGGGGGGGGGATGAGAAAAAAAGGGAAAGCTCATTTGTGATTAAGATGACGATAAGGGGCGGGATGGAGGGAGGTGGTAGGTGAGGGAGTAGAGCGAAGTCTACGACTGGACTGAATCGAGCCGAGGTTGAGTCTGAGATTATCGAGGGGAAAGTCGACTAGGTTAGTTCTACTACTAGGGTGATCGATAGAGGGAGTGGGAGGAGCAGGAGAAGGGGACAGGGAGTGATGAGTGTTTGAGAGCTTGATGGTGGTATGAGAGGCCCGAGAATGGCGATGGAGGGTGCGGGCGGGTAGAAGAGGCGATTGGGGTAGGGGAACCTGGGCGTTGAGGTTCTTGACGGTCTTGGAGCTACAGTTGGAGACGAAACTACCTCGATGATGGATCCCGTGTGCTTGGTCCCGCGGGCTGGTGAGGTTGCCATTGGCGAACTTTCCATGTATCTTGGCCGCTGGGCTTACTGGCTTCGTCATAGTCCTCAGGCCTGTCAAGGTACGGTCTTTGTCATTTGTTCTACAATCTTCGTTGGTCAGCTCAAAGGCGTAATCTTGACGATTAGCAAGATATGGCTCAAGTCGCAATGAGCCCTTGTCCTGGTCTTCTTCACCAATCTCAGATGGACACGTAGGAAATGCGATCATCCCACTCGACTTGGGACTTTTCTTCGATGATAACTTGGGAGTCGTCGGGGAAGGAGGTGTTGGATAGCAAGTAGGAGACCGTGGTGCTGATGCACAGAGGATTGAAACTCGACTGGTTGCGTTAGATGAGGTTAGATGATGTTTGATCGAAGAAGCAAAGGAACATGAATCGGCCGAGATTCGTCGGGGATTGTCTGAGTGATCGTTAGCACTGACAAACGATGCATCATCATCATCAAAAGAGTGTTCATCGTCTACTTCTGATCTTCTATCATCATTATCATTATCAATGTCATCTCCACTTTCCTCGTTCCGGTCTGCCTCGTAGCTGTTGAAAGCAGAGGTTAGAGGGCTATTTAAATCACCCAGGTCGTGGTTCATCTTTCCGCGAAAGATACTTGAGCCGGGTAGAAGGAGTGAGAATGCTGTTGTTGATCCACCCGGGCGTTTAGGGTGGGGTTTGCAAGGGATTGTGACTTCAGCTAGGCTTTCGGTCGAAACCGATTGAGTTTCGTGATTCTGCTGGGTGTTGGTAGGGGATGAGGAGGAGTTGGAGACACTAGTAGTGTCAGACTCAAAGGTTGGTTTCCTTCTTTCGCGCTGGAGAGGGATAACTTTGGAGCCTTGAGAGTCGGTCGACATGCGGGAGAGTGGCGATTTGCTGTAAGGCAAATTGACTTCATAGCCTTTTAACTCTTCCTCATCGAGCTGGCCGGCTGTACGAAGAGCAGCCTCGAGCCGACTCTGAATACTTTTCATCGTCTCAACCACCGCACTACGTGAGAGTAATGCTCGCTCATCATCATCCGGAACTTCGCTTATTGCGCTTGCGTCGTCTGACATCGTTTCTACTTCTGACTCGGCGCCCAGGAAGTTGTGGTAGCCTCCCGCGGAGCCGAGTTGAACAAGAGAACAATCAGTTTCAAATTCCAACTCTTCATGAGGTTCGAGTCGGGAATTGGAAGATGAGGATGTGGAAGTGAGTCGTCGATCTTGGGCACTAAGACGACGGAGATTTTTGGTAGTTAGTGAGATTTGGCGGTTGTGGCTTATGCTTGCTCTTCTCATCGGGTAAGATCCTATGCGGGGCACAATTTGGCCCAACATGCTTTCGTCCTCTCCACCTAGAGCAATTGATTTCATCTCCGATACCTGAAGAAAAGTGAGATAGTTATCAGAAATTTTGATTGCGATCGTTTGAGTCTACAAGTCTTAACGTACCATGATTTCCTTCTGGCGTTGTAATTCTTCCCTAATCTCTTGAGCTTTAGCCAATTCGACCTGAGCGGCCATCCAAGCCTTCTCAGTTTCCAATAATCTACTCTCGAGCTCGACTTGTCGAGACTTCTGTTCGGCTACGACGCCGGTCAAAGTATGATGTTCGCGTCTTTCGTTCTCTAGACGAGTTTTAAGATCTTGAGATTCGGTCGACAACATATCGGTGAACGTCTGGAAGTTATCAAAGTGCTGCTTCCACTCCATCGACTCGGACATCAGGAATGCCAATCGCCTGTTCAACTTCCAGATCTTGGTCTCTAGCATATCTCGCCTATCAACAAATCTAATGGTGTGCCTTCGGATGATCCCTTGGACATGTAAGGCCGATGAATCTAAGACTGCAGCTTGCCGATTAGTCGTGCGCTTGAGGATTTTACCAATTCCTTTCCTTGGCTATTATGAGAGTGGTAAAAAAAAAGTCAACGAAGGAGCCGGTAAGGCGTAGAAATATGATCGGTCGGACTTACCATCTTGGACATGACGTCATCAAAAAGAATAACCGTTCGATCTTGGCTCCAATTCCATTCAGCAGGAGGAAGTAATCGTTCGGCTTCCGAAGGCTGATTCTTAATCTCAACGGCACTGAATGGACGGAATCTACCGCCTGGGAATGCTTCTTGAAGTTCTACAGGAACACACTTTGGGCCAGTGAAGCTACCTAGGAGGTTATATAACTTTCGTTCGATTTTCATCCTGTCTTGACCTTTGGATAGTGCATCAGGATGTGGCTTGGGGCACTTGATGGTACTGTGTGTAACAATGTCGAAACCGGTGTTATTGTCAACAAAGTGTTTCTTGGTTTTGGCCATCTTACTCGGGGCAAGGAAAGACAAGATGTCTTACTCGGTATCAAGGTCAACTATCATGATTTCAGGAGAAACGTCGGCAGCAATATGCCTCAACTGTGAATTGGCGCCGAGAATAAAGGGACCTGGATCCTGAGATGGGGGAGAGGACGCCCAAGAAATTGATGTGAGTCAGAAAAGTATAAACAGATTGAATCAAAAGAAGAGGGACGAACTTCCAAATAGATATTCAAGTCCCTTGAGTGAATGATACTCTGGCTCAGGCCGTTCCAGCCTCGCAGTTCGAGCAAGAGCTTGAAAGACTCGACGGCAATATTGAGGATCGCTGGATGGCTCGAAAAGAAGACGATCCGACCCATAGGAGACAGGCCGATCTGATGTGAAGGCTGATCAGCAATTGAATTCTAGGTGAGCTCATTACTCCCAGGTCTAAAGCACTGACTTCGTAAATCGAGATTATGTGATGTATGCTCAAGCACTTGAACAATGGCCACATCGTGAACTGCATGTGAAGCATCAGTATAACGTTTGAGTTTTTATAAAATGAAAAAAGGGAGATAAAGGAAATCAGATCGACTGACGTTGACTTCTTCCAGGCCCCCGTTGCTCAAATCGGTCTTCCCAGGCAGCTTGACAATAAATTTAGTGTTTGATTCTTTGGAGGAGCCCACTGGGAGTTTAATGACCGAGGAGGATTTCGGTAGGGAGCTATAAAAAAAAGAAAAGAAAAAAAAAACCAATAGGAGTGAATGAGAGTTTTTGGTAGACGGAGATCTGACTGCTAGGAGGTACTGACAAGTTGAGCATCTTTAACATTTCCTGAGAATGTTTGTAGATCGAATTGTGGTATCTAGCCCATGAGATTTTGAGATGATCGACCAATAGATCGTAGAGTGGAAACTTGGAGATCAAGACCAAACAAAAAGGTAACCAGAGTGGGGTGTTGGGGGAGATGGAGTCGGGTTGAGTGTGGCGATGGTTGAGGTTATAGTTGGTGAGTGGACCGGTAAGGTGATCGGTGATGAGTTCGGTTGCAGTTTCCCATTCGGACTCGGAGAATAAGCCTTCGGGGTCCTCATTGTCGGTACTTTCACCGGCTGAGATAGCCGAACGACGGTTGAGATCGAATTGGTGGTTATAGATGGCGGCGTTAGCGGAGGTTTCGGCAGAAGGGGGAAGAAAGCCCATGGGAGAGTTGACGGCCTTCTGAAGCTTTGATCCCAACTTACGACCGGCGGCGGTGGCTTTGATGGCTTGGGCAACGGCATGAGACTGAGCTTTGGATCCTTCTTGGAGTGTCTTACAGATCGCCTCGGCGCGACGTCGGTCGGAGTGGGACCAGACTTGGAGGCAGGCGGCGTAATAGGTCTTTTCGGCTGGTTGTCGGTTGGTTGATTGGCTGGGATCCCATGCTTGGCGGATATTAATTGAGCTCTGGTCGGCCGATGGGGATGGGATGGTAAATGAGAAACAATGTGTGGTACTTGGTGGTTGAACGGTTGAGGCAATCACCTCGACCTCGCGAGCAAAGGCCAACTTGATCGCTTTACTTTGGATCTTGGATAGTTCGTCCTTAGTGATAGTACCCGGACTAGATTCATTAGACGTTGGATGGTTATCGTCTAGGGTGGTAGAGGTTGATGATAGGATCTCTTGACCGGAGAGAGTGGTACCCAATACTTCTGGTCTCCAGAAACGTGAGACGGCACCGGGTAGATGGGAGGGTAAGTAATCCTGTTGGGCAAGGGTCCAACACTGTGGGTTCTTGGGTAGGCCACAGACCATATAGATTGAAGCCAAGGTATCGGGTTGCTTGGATAAGGAGGGTCTACTATCGAGTAGGGAACGGGGTAGATTAACTTCGTATGGGCGTGAGAATTTGGGTAGGATGAGTGGAATACTATCAAAGCTGGAGGTGTTAAACTTGTCACTGGCGGCCGATGAACGCGTCTTCTTCTTTGATTTTGAGGTGGGCGTAGTACTGATCCTGGAGGTGGATGATGGACATTTTTTAATGTGTAAGAGGGCTAGACACGGGGAAGGCGTTAGTTTTTTTGTTTTGGTTTTTGGAATGAAATCAGGAGGTGATGTGATCGACTGACAATTGGGGCTGCTACTAGGTGTTAAGCTCATGGACTGATGGGTTGAATTGTTTGATTTGATTGTTGTTGGTGGTGGTGGTGGTGGTGGTAGTGGAATGAGTGAGCGAGGGTCGATAGTACTTGCGTCGGAGGTAGGAATGGAGCCAATGGAATGGTTGTTATGGTGAGGTTGATGATGATGATGTTGATGTTGATGTGGTTGATTGGTAAGTTTGAGTGCAGATTGGAGTGCTGAATTAGTTTCGGGTAGTGAGATCTCGAGAGCCAATCGATGAAATTGATTTTGGATTGGTTTGAGGTTAAAGGAGTTGGTTATAAGTTTATTGGTTGGATTAGAGTTTGAGAAGTGAGTGGTTGATGAAGAGGGAGTTTGAGGGGATAATCTGGATTGAGTTGAATAGATGGATTGATTCTCTATTAGTTTAGGGATGATAAGTTTGGTAGGTGGAGTATGATTAGTTTGATGATGGAGGATAGTTGGTGAGTTAGGATTAGATGAGAATGAGGTTGAGAAGGATGAGATGGTTGAGAAACTTGATGAGGGAGGTGATGAATCAAAGTTAGTCGATGGTGATGAAGAAGAAGTGGTAGGTGATAATGGGTTTGAAGGTTTGAAGGAATGAAGTTGTTGAGATGACTGCATGTTGAAAATAGATTGGAGGAAAGAAGAGGGAGAAAGAGAAAGAGTGGGAGGGGTTATTTGGATGAATTTAAATAAATCTTTTAAGGTTTTTTTTTTTTTGGTTTTTGGTTTTTGGTTTTTGGCGTGGTAAAGTTTTATGAAAAGACAAGTGTAATCGTTCTTTTTGTTTTGAAATTTGATTTTTTGAATTAAGTTATTTGTAAATAACTCATTAAGAAGCGGGAGTTCTGTCTCCACAAGATGATTAGGGTTGAAAAGGTTTGCTTCAGCCGCCATTTCAGTTGTTAATAATAACGCCTCCAAGCAGCTTAAGTTGTTTTTTGGTTCCCATTGAATTGGAGCTTAAATATGTAGCTGTCAGTATGTATACTAAACATTAAACGTTTTGGTTTGTTTAAAAAAGACGAATCGAGTATTTGATTCAATCCCAAGGGGGACGAGCACGCCATCCAAGCCACCAGCTTTCAGAAATCCTCTCAGCTACATCTTCCGAGTCAGAAGGTCCTTCAAAAAAAAAAATAAAATAGAACAACCTCACGCGACATCGGCAGTATGTAGCACACATGACCTCAGGAAGAGAGATAACCGCTTGGCTAATTGCCACGTTTTGAAAGAATTCGAATTATTAGTTCTCGATAAACTCTAATCCTGAAAACCTTTCGGTGGTTCTGATCTGTTTATGATTCCGAAGGTACATAGCAGCTTCCCCTGCTTGCTCAGGTAAATTATTAGAGATAAAAGTCACTTGTTACTCTGAGTAAAGGATGACTTGAGAACCATGAACTGTAAAGACCCAATAGATTGGAGGTCTTGGTTCCCAGGCCAAACCTTAAATTGGTCTAGAAGCCTCGGGTATTTGTCCTAAATTCAAATAAATCATCATCTGTCATTACAACATCCAGGGTGTATTTACTCAACAAGTCTAAACACATATGTATTTAAATATCTGACATAATCTGCTTGTATTCTAACACCTTTCCTCTTCCACAAGCTCTGATGAATTATACTGGAATGTCTGGGATGTCGGTGATGAAGGAAAGAAAGAGAGTATGAATTGCAATACACAGTCAAGAAAAAGAAGAAGAAAAAGAAAAAGAAAAAGAAAAAAAAGCCAGAATGAATGTACACATAAGTGTCTATATGTTAATATACAAGGACTTACCTGGGATGTCGGTGGTAAAGGAAACAAAGAGGGTCCAGGGAAGTGGGTTTTTTGAGAGCAATGAGAAAACTTAGTGTAAGCAATTGGATGTGCTATATGCTAATCACCTGTAGCCTAATGCTACAGCAACAATGTGCTGATAATGGACCAGGCCAACGGTGACACCCGGCACAAGCCTCCACATGTGACTGGTCATGCTTGTATTGGACCAATTCAATCACAACACATCATGTGTTGTCAACTGTATGGTCTTGGATCTCTGTCAGCCCCCATCTCTTAAGTGACGCGGGGTTGAATGTCAGATAGGTGTAGGGATACCGTATACAGTATTTACAGCCAATATCTAAGGTCACACTATAGTCTGTTAAGACTAGTGGAAAGAAGCTACTCTACGCTAAAAAGCGGAGAAGCTGGCACCCTTGTTTTTAACAAGGGAACACGGCTATAAAAGCTCAGTGCAATTGCCTCAACTACTCCCTGCGAGTGGGAGAGGACTTCTAGTCACTAGAATAAAGGTTCTTGGTGACTAGGAAATGAGATAAGGGATAGAGAGAAGGTTGGTTTAAAGGATTATATAAAACCCCACTCACTAAAACTGTAGTAAGGTTGGCGGGTTTGTATGGTAATAATCTGGGGAGAAATTCCCTTTAGAAGGAAATCTCAGCCATTTAAATATTACACATTATGTTCCCCAATGTAATAACTCAAGAGTTTGTATTACATGGGGTAATTCTAGATAATAGTCTCCTTGTAGGAGACATAACCAAATTGTAATACTTAAGGCTAGATTCATGGAGAGATAGTAATCTCTCCTTAATTTGGAATTTCTTAATATTATTTAGTTTATTAAAATGATGAATATTATATAAAATAAATACAAAATCTATGAGTCTTATGGGAATTGAACTTATAAATTTAAGCATACTTGGTACTGATCATTTTGGATTCTCTCAAAGACAGATCTACAACTATCCGGCTGGATGAATTCATATCAAATGCATTTGAGATTGGCTTAGGGTTAACTCCCTACGCTGATTTCATATATCGGATTACCACTCACCTTCCCTGTCTTATTGTTAAGTTTAAGATGTTGTACCCCATAATAATGTTGAATCTGCTCAATGAGATAACGATCATGGTTTTGAGCAACACTAAAACTATAATTTCCTGCAACGCTACTACTAAATGAACCTTCAGATTCAATAAACCCTGCTAGTCACTCTTTAAAATAACTTGGAACAAGTGGAATGTCTATTGACTCTCTTGCATTATACTTTTTATCTCGTAGTGCAAAATAAAGTCCTAGATCTGGCTCAAATATACAAGTTTTGAAAAAGCTATACTGAAGTCGCATACGACTTGTTAGAGGAGGGTAAAGATCTAGAAGAGGTATAATACTCTTATGAAATGTTTTCCTACTATTGACAACTCATTGAACGTAAGCTGAATGTTTCCACATCTCTCGTCTTACATACCCTCCGTACGCTTCCGCAATCTTGCACAGCATTTCATAATTAAGAGGTCTGTCTGCAAGTTGTACAACTAGCCTAAATTGTAGATATTTTCTACGCCTGTGATTTACTTGCAGGCTCCCATCCCCATCTATTAGACCTACCGTGAAGGGACCTAGCTCACGTGGCGAGAGAGTTCTTGGTGATTTTAGAGTTATACCTGCAAAACTCCTAGTCATAGTAATTTGGGTATCGTGTAGCGCTACATCTAGACTCGCATTGGCCAGAACTACTCCTGTTAGACCTCCAATAGTAAATAGAGCAATGAACCCTAGTGCTCATAGCATTGGAACTGTTATCCTTAGACTCCCCCCATATGCTGTTGCTAGCCAAGAGAAAATCTTAATTCCTGTAGGAACGGCAATGATTATTGTCGCTGCTGTGAAGTAGGCTCGTGTCAACTTATACTATCCTTAGATAAGCTTGGACTCTATCTTCACCCTACCTTGGTGTATTAGTCTCTGAGGATCCCGATATTTACCTTTACAATTGCAGCTTGTTTATCTTACGTTTAAAGGTTTCAATCTTATGAAGACCTGTTTCAGTAAGGTGTTGTTTATTTTGAATTAGAATAAGAGTTTTTCTTCAGTAACAATAACATAGTCACTTATTGTGACTTATTATGTGAAACTGATCAAAATAATGAGCAACTTGAACTGCTCTGCTAAAGGTAACAGTTGTATATCAATGTACAAGGGAAACCTGATCTGAAGTCTGATAAATTACACCTCCATTAAAGGCCTTTTGAATTTTATTTAGAAGTTCCGGGTGTTTCTGAGTTACACAAAAAGGAATAGTAATGCTTTTACCCATTTTATGCGCCTGGCTTTTACTGATATTAATGGAAAAATTACCATCAGCATCGGCAAAACCTGCAAGTCAATAAGTTTTCAGAATAGAAGTTGTATCTTCTTTTAGAATGACGCTTTTAAACCTTGTATCATAACCACTAAGTTTAGCTTGGGCAATCTTATAGGGTCCTTGGAACTTACCATTGACAAGAGATCAAACCCTTTCTACCCCCTTCTTATTAAAAATAGAAAGCTTGTAAGCCCTCTTATCTTTTACCTTATTAATATTACCATATCCAATTCGTTTCTTTATATTATAGGCTGTTGCAACATCACTTTCATGTAAAAGAACTTCGATCCCTCTTGAACCTATATACCCATCCCCTTCAATAAGGCCTGCCAGATAGTAACATAGATCAGAATCGTCTTCAGGTTTTTCATGTTTCTGTTGATGTTCTGACACATCCTCAAATCCCTCTTCCACCTCAAGGTTTCCTGCTGATAGTTCCTTTATCTTGTTCTTATTCCTCTTCAGCCGGGAGGACTTCCTCCCGGCTGACGAGGTTATACAACCTCGTCAGCCAGGAGGAAGTCCTCCTGGCCGACGAGGCTGTATAACCTCGTCGGCCGGGAGGACTTCCTCCCGGCCGACGAGGTTATACAACCTCGTCGGCCAGGAGGACTTCCTCCCGGCCGACGAGGTTGTATAACCTCGTCGGCCAGGAGGAAGTCCTCCCGGCCGGCGAGGTTATACAACCTCGTCAGCCAGGAGGAAGTCCTCCTGGCCGACGAGGTTGTATAGCCTCGTCGGCCGGGAGGACTTCCTCCTGGCCGACGAGGTTATACAACCTCGTCGGCCGGGAGGAAGTCCTCCCGGCCGACGAGGTTATACAGCCTCGTCGGCCAGGAGGACTTCCTCCTGGCTGACGAGGTTGTATAACCTCGTCAGCCGGGAGGAAGTCCTCCCGGCTGACGAGGTTATACAACCTCGTCAGCCAGGAGGACTTCCTCCTGGCCGACGAGGTTGTATAGCCTCGCCGGCCGGGAGGAAGTCCTCCCGGCTGACGAGGTTGTATAACCTCGTCAGCCGGCCTCGCTCACGTAATCGAGTGGTCCCTACCACTCGATTATGTGAGCGAGGGGGGACCCGCACGCCAAACAATTGGCGTGTGGGCCCCGCACGCCAATTATTTGGCGTGCGCTCCCACACGCCAATTGTTTGGCGTGTGAGAGCGCACGCCAAACAATTGGCGTGCGGGGCCCACACGCCAATTTTATTTGGCGTGCGGGGCCCACACGCCAAAAAAAAAATGGCGTGTGGGAACCACACGCCATTTTTGGCGTGCAGGTCTCACACGCCAAATAAAATTGGCGTGTAGACCCTACACGCCAAAAAAAAATGGCGTGTAGGCCCCGCACGCCAAAAAAAATTGGCGTGCGGGTTGGCGTTGGCGTGCGCGCTTGGCGTGCGTTTATCAACGCCCTACATCAAGACCTACTGCAAACATATGATGACTTCATACTACAAATCCTAGCAGACCAATGGACATTATGGCATATACTATTCCAAGATACATCATTTCTATTTTATTTTTATAACTTAAATGAAATGGTGGACCATCTCTTTTTCAAACTAATTCATAACTCTCCCATTTCTTAATGAATCTGTTCCACCTTTTCCCTATTACTGAATTCATAGTTTCTTTATGGGCTCCCAGTCTTCTTAGTCTATGGTAAGTTTCTACAGCATGAATACGCTTTATTTTCGCACTCTGACAAGGATTCTCTCTAAAATAGTTAAGAACTAGACTTATAACGTCATCCTTTCTTCATACTACTCATTTTGCTGCTGAACATTTTCTCCCTTCGTGAACATAAACCTTCCCCCCATAAACTGGAACTAGCTTATCTATTATATTACGGTTCTTTTGACTCACTGTAATAAACACTTGACCTGAAACAAGATCGTAATTTATACTACCATCACTGTCCATTAGCCCTGAAGAGACATGTGGGCCAATTGTCTCAATGTCTGACAATCTCTCAGCCAACACTGACCAGATGATGCACCGGACTGAGGCCAACACCAACCACCTGCTCTCTGTGGTGTCAAAGATATCCAGTTTTAAAACAACAGATTGTGTCTGGCCCTTCCATTCCCCTTCAGACCAACAAGTCTTATTGTGGCAACCATTGCTGCTAAATCCAACCCAATATCTTGCTTCCCTGAGACCAAACAGGGTTATAATCCAACAGCCTATTTCCTGATTGTGTTACTCAGGACAATGAGAAAGCTATTTGAGCTGATCTTAGCAAGGCAACTGACAGTGTGGGCTGAGAATTCTAGTATCCTTGCCACAGGCCATTTTGGCCACCATATGGGATCCAGGACAGAAGATGCACTCTTTGCACTTGAGCATTGGTAATTTAGAGCCAAGTGGAACAAAGGAAAATTGGTCTCTGGACTCTTTCTGGATTTTAAACTGGCATACTCATCAGTTAACCCAGCAAGATTAATCCACTAACCTCTCCAATTAAAATGCCCAACATACTTGGTACTGATCATTTTGGATTCTCTCAAAGACAGATCTACAACTATCCGGCTGGATGAATTCATATCAAATGCATTTGAGATTGGCTTAGGGTTAACACAGGGCTCCCCACTTTTGGTCATCCTATACATCCTCTATAACAACAGTGTATTTAACCAATATTTCTCCACACTCACAGACACAGTCTCAATTGGCTATGTGGACAACCTTTTTCACATGGTGGCTTTGACTATGGCTGCAGGAGCCAAGGATAAATTGAACAATGAAGGTACAAGATCACTTAGATGGGTTGTTTTTCACTTTTTCCTAGGTTAGCTTACAGCTACCTGGGAGATTGAAGCCAATTGTGGGAAGGTTAAGGCTTTTGCGGAGGGAGTCAATGGATCAGCTGCAACTTTTTATTTAGGCATGTACAATTCTACACCATTCAATGTTGTCCACTCTCACTCAATGGCCCTTGTTCATACATGATATCATAAGGACAAGCTGATCTTTTTTATAGGAAGATAATTACCATCAAGACTAACAACACTTTCTTTGGGCTTATCCTTTCTAACAGGGCTGACTTGTTGAAGAGATTCCCTGACTCTGTGTAGAAGGGTTTAGTGGTGGGGACAATTAAAATGGTGATAGAAATGGACCCCAAACAAATCAGTTTAAATTTCTACTTCTCCCCTACTCCCTATTGATGTGTGGTTGAGTACCTGAATGAAAAAAAAAATGACAAAGGAAAAGGAATTAGACTCTGAAGTTTCTGATTTCATACCTTTCATCTAACCCAAGGGAGTTGGCAATCTTCAGTGATGGTTTGTTTCACCCCAATAAAGGAGGGGTTGGGGAAGCAGTTTGCCCTTCAGCCAATGTCTTCAGTGCATTTACAATGGGAAAAGATGTGGTTGTCTCCAATCACATGTGGTTGTCTCCAATCACATGTGGTTGTCTCCAATCACAAACGCAAATCAGTCAGATTTTTAGCTTCTTTAGGCTTATCCAAGGAACTGCGGAATGCAGGGCCTTTCCAAAGGATCCTTATCTTTGCGGAAAATCAGGGGGCAATCCAGCCAAAAAAGAACCCCAAATTGCAAAAACCTGGTCCATGGATCTTGGGAGATATCAACAATTGAGAGGCTTTCAAGACACCACATTGTTACCTTTGTCTGGTATCCGGTCCACAAGGATATACTGGGTAAAACTCTAGCAGAAAAGTTTTCCAAAGAAGTAATTTGATACCCAAAGGAAAATTTGAAAAAAGAGAAAAATCATTCAGACCTCCTCCTGGATAAAAAAACTCCCTTGGGCATTTCTATAGCATCCAGCTCTTTGATAAATCAATTTTACTCTTATGCTGAATCACTTGCTTTTCTGAATTCATAGAAAGCTTGACCCCCTAAGCCACTTCTGTGGTGCTGGGGAAACAGTTGTTCATCTCATGAAATTTTGCCCAGAAACCCAGAAGTTTTTTTTTCAGATTTAAGGCACAATCTCTGCAATATCAATATCCTTTTCATTTCTGATTAACTCAAAAAATTCCTCAATAGAAAAACAGAGGAGCCCCTGGCTTGGTTTCTATTAAATATGACTTGGTTTTCCAAACAATTACCTCCACAGTGGGCCGCTACGCTATTTGACCTCTAACTGTTAGCGTAGCGGTTATTTTTTTTGCCAGAAAATTTGTAGTGTTAGCTGACGCTACACTCCGCTAAGCTAACAGTTAGCGTAGCGAGAAATTTTTCAGCCAATTTTTTTGTAGTGTTAGCTTTGGAAAGTAACCGCTACGCTAACAAGTAGCGTAATTTGTTTTCCGCTAACACATAATGGAGTTCCCATTAGCGTAGCGGCATAAGATCTACGCTAAGCTACGCTAAATGTTAGCTGTTAGCTGAATTTTTTCCCGCTAAATGTTATCTGTTAGCTGATTTTTTCCCACTAAATGTTAGCTGTTAGCTGAATTTTTTCCTGCTAAACTTTAGCTGTTAGCTTAGTGTTTTCCCACTACACTATTCTCAAATAGTGCAAAGTGTTGGCCCACAGCCAGCTGAGTGAACAGTCTGAACATAATTTTTTGGGTGGATTACATCCCTGCTTGTTTTACCAACACTGCCAGCATAATTGCCTAGGTTGAGTTCATCCCAGTTAAACTAGGATGCAAACAACCAATTTCAATTAGGTTGACCTCAACCAATGAAATATAAAACCAAGGGGGGTCCCTTGGATTTATATTTCATCAGTTGATTTCAACCAAGTTTAAATTGGTTGAGTGCATCCCAGTTGAACTGGGATGACTTCATCGGGCATTGATAAATGCACGCCAATGGGCGCACGCCCACGCCCACGCACGCCAAAAAAGGTGTGCAGCCCGCACGCCTTTTTTTTTATCGGCGTGCGGGCTGCATGCCCATCCTTGGGCGTGGGCACGCCTGTAGATGGGCGTGCAGTTTGCACACCCATCTACAGGCGTGCAGCCGCACGCCCTGGAGGGAATCCCCCTCCGGTCGAGGAGGTTGTATACCTCCTTGACCGGAGGGATCCGTCCCAGTCAAGGGGCTTGCAGTCCTCCCCGGCAGGGCGTGCAGCTGCACGCCCATCCAGGCGTGCCCACGCCCAAGGATGGGGGTGTTGCACGCCTGTAGATGGGCGTGCGAACTGCACGCCCATCTACAGGCGTGCAGCCCAGACGTGCACCCGCAATAAAACAAAAGGTGTGCGGGCTGCACACCTTTTTTTTAAGGGCGTGCGTGGGCATGGGCGTGCATTTATCAATGCCCAACTTCATCCTAGGCAATTATGCTGGCAGTGCAATAGTTGTGGTGATGTGCTTGGGCAAAGAAAATGATATGGGAATGTTGAAAGTTTTTCCCTTGCATTGAGGCTGTGATTATTTTAAATTAATATGTTCATGAATCCTGTTGAAGAATTTCTTTTCCAGCTTTACTCGCTTCCTTTGAGTTAAATAAGCATTTCTTCTCATTCTCTGATGGGCATTCTGATTACTGTTCTGGGCAATGTCCATATGAGCAAAATGTGTTATTCAATTGAAATTTGTCCAGGCAGTAACCATATTTCCCAAAGCAATGAAATAAATGCATATCCAAACATTGGAAAGAGAAAAAATGGAAAAGAAACAAACAATTTTTTTTTGAAAAAAAAAAAAAATAACAATAGAAATTTTAAAAAAAAAAAAAAAAAACAAATAAGCTGTTTTGATTGATGTAGTTGCACAAGTACAGGAGTTAAAATGTGCAACTACATCAATCAAAACAGCTTATTTGTGTTTTTTTTTTTTTCTTTTTAATTTCTATTGTTATTTTTTTTTTTCAAAAAAAAAATGGTTGTTTCTTTTTCATTTTTTCTCTTTCCAATGTTTGGATATGCATTTATTTCATTTCTTTGGGAAATATGGTTACTGACTGGACAAATTTCAATTGAATAACATATTTTGCTCATATGCTAATTGCCCAGAACAGTAATCAGAATGCCCATCAGAGAATGAGAAGAAATGCTTATTTAACTCAAAGGAAGCGAGTAAAGCTGGAAAAGGAATTCTTCAACAGGATTCATGAAAATATTAATTTGAAAGAATAAACGCCTCAAGAAAAGAAATGATTGCTATACTCCCACAAGTATAGCACTAAACTAACAGTTACTGTAGCGCTAAACTAACAGTTAGTGCACTGCAAAAGGGCACTACACTAACAGTTAGTGTAGCTGAAAAGAATTCTATGCTAACAGTTAGTGTAGCTGAAAAGAGCGCTACGCTAACAGTTAGCGTAGCTGAAAAGAGCGCTACGCTAACAGTTAGCGTAGGTGAAAAGAGCGCTACGCTAACAGTTAGCCGTAGCTGAAAAGAGCGCTACACTAACAGTTAGCGTAGCTGAAAAGAGCGCTACAATAACAGTTAGCGTAGCTGAAAAGAACACTACGCTTACAGTTAGCATAGCGTTTGTTCCAGCTAACACCGCTAAAAATCAGCCTAACAGGAAATTTCTGTAGCGTTAACCTTTCTTTTTTGATGTCGCTAACGCTACGCTACCCGCTATTTTCTTTTTTAACAAATTTGTTTTAGCGTTAGCTGAAAAAATCTTCAGCTAACAGTAACTTTGTGTTAGCGTAGCGACAAATGCTAAAATTATGCTACGCTACAGCTATTGTTAGCGTAGCAGGCCCACTGTTGATTACCTCACTGCTAGCATTGATTCTAATTTGGCTTTACAGTGGCCCTGCTCATCCTGTTATAGCCATTGATTTCATTTTAGCATTTACCACTCTTCTGTTATGTTCTCTTTTATTTATTTTATTTTATTTTATTTTATTTTATTTTATTTTATTTTATTTTATTTTATTTTATTTTATTTTATTTTATTTTATTTTATTTTATTTTATTTTATTTTATTTTATTTTATTTTATTTTATTTTATTTTATTTTATTTTATTTTATTTTATTTTATTTTATTTTATTTTATTTTATTTTATTTTATTTTATTTTATTTTATTTTATTTTATTTTATTTTATTTTATTTTATTTTATTTTATTTTAGGGCATTAATAAAAAAACCCAGGTTTTTCCGCGTTTACACCCGGTTTTACGCAGCGGCGACGTCCAAATTGCTGCGCAGTACACCCGGTTTTCCGCATTTACACCCGGTTTTTTTATTTAATTTTTTGCGGGCGGAATTTCATTATTTTTCAAAATTTTTAAATTGCTAAAAATACTTCTTGGCGTGTAGAATTTTATTGTATTTTTATTTTCCAAAAAAACTATGTCTTCTATTGTTTTTTCGCCAATCCACCCGGTTTTTTTCAATTTAATTTTTTGCGGGCGGATTTTCATTATTTTCAAAGTTTTAAATTTATTTATCATACTTACAGGGGGTGTAAAGCTTTATGGTAATTTTTATTTTGCAAAAAAAACAAGCATTCTATTTTTTTTGGCCAATCCACCCGGTTTTTTTCATAAAAAAACCCCACGGCTCAATTTTCAGGATTTCTCCAAATTTAATTTTTTTTAAAACACTTTAAGGGGTGTAGAATTTAATGTGACAAACAGTTTATTTTTAACTTCACTGGCTTTCTTTTTATGATTCTTGGACAGAATTTATTTCTAAACACCTTCACGCCTGTCTTTCAAGATATTTGGGGAGTTTTTAAATGGATTAATACACTTTAGAGGGTAAATAATTCATTGGAAACAAATACAGATTATAAAATTAACTTGTTATCAGATTTCATGACAAAGAAATGGAAATATAATGATACACAGCGGTATGGTACATTGTATGATGCTTTGGAGTGTTACATGTAAGATAATTATTACACATTACATATGGGTTCAGGAATGTAATTCAGGCGTAGATTCACTATTTGTAAGCATTTTCTAGTTGTTATCAGTAGTGTTTATAACAATTTCTCTTTCTTATACTTATTATTTGTGTGCGCATTCTTAGTCTGCACTAATGTCTCTTTGTTTTTTATTACATTTGTTATTTATTAATAAATTATGACCTTGCAATTATGTCTCTTGCTTTGTATTTTATTTATTTATTTCATTCATTTCATTTATTCTCTTTTATTTTATTTTATTTTATTTTATTTTTGCTTGTTTGACTTACTTATTTAATTTGTTTCAATAAACTATTGAATGAGTTGGGGAGGTTGCGCGCATCAAATGCCGCCCTCCATAATTTTATTTTATTTTGTTTTGTTTATTTTCCTTGTTTTAATTGTTTATTTTAATTGTTTTAAATAAAATATTGAATGAGGATGATTGGGGAGGTTGCGTTATTCATAAATCATTAACTTGCAATTATGTCTTATGCTTTTAATTTATTCATTTCATTTATTCTATTTATTTAATTTTATATCATTTTATATTATATTATTTTGTTTATTTTCCTTGTTCTATTTATTTATTTTATTTGTTTTGGGGTCACGTGCATCAAATGCCGCCCTCCACGTTCTATTTGCTTAAAAATTAAAAATTAAAAAAAACCGGGTGTAAATGCGGAAAACCGGGTGCACCGCGCAGCCGCAGCTGCGCAGAAAACCGGGTGTAAACACGGAAAAACCGGGTTTTTTTATTAATGCCCTCATTTTATTTTATTTTGTTTTATTTTATTTTATTTTATTTTATTCTTTCTTTTCTATCTCCTTCTCTTCAGTACATGAATTGTGGGAAAAAAATATGATGGCATGTGAAAAAATGGTTTTTTTCCACAAGATCTGTGAATGATAAAAAAAAATGAAGAGCTTTAGAAGTGCAACAAATTAACTCAAGGAAAGATATTTCCAAGTTAAATACAACTAACTTTTCATAATAAAAATATTCAAAGAAGGGACATTTGTATAATGATTCAATTGTTACTTATGATATTTATTAATGAAATCATTACACACAAAATTAATTCCAAAAGTAGGTCCTGAAGTATGGAAAGAATAAATTTGATCAATACATCATTCAAATTACTGAAAGCCTGTTCAAATAGAAATTTAATCAATGGCATTGTATTTGCCATTGAACTTGACTCCTCCCTTTTTGAAATTTCCACCACCAATAAACAGCTCTTGTGGTTTTCCTCCAAGGCTTCAGATATATTTTCGAGAGTCCTTTCCTTTACTCTTTATCCCAATACCCTAGATTTATCATACTTAAAACCAGTATTCCACTTGTAACTAGTTTCCTGCCCAGTAAATCAGTCTTCAAGAATCAAGACTCCATTCTTCTCAGATAAAAATATTTCTTGCTGTGGATATACAAATGCTTGGCTGCTTAATTCTGCTAAGCTCATATTCCAATGATCTAGATAACCTCTGATTTATTTTCCTCTGGAACTACCAAGCAAAGTGTTTCTGCTGGAGAGTTTGTGTGTGATTTCCCTTCAACAAATTGAGATTAATGAACCTAGACTGAACTAATTTAGCATCATGTTTATGTTTTTTTGTCTTTGAATGTTCACCTGTGTAGTATGCTATCCCCCAATCCTAATATCCCACCTTTGCACTTTATCCCCTGTAGCCCTAACCTGTACCCTTCACTCTGCAACGCAGAACCCCTTCCCTCTAGACCCTGCCTTCTCTAATCACCGTGCAAATGTCCTTCTGCAATGACTGTGGGCCCCAAGTGTTTTGAGCCTTGTGGCTCCACTTGGTTTTCCTGCTACACCACCACTTCAGACCCCATCTGTGTAACTGTCAAATGCACTATTGAGGTTCTAACCCTGCATCATTTTCCATACTTTGCCTGTGTGTTTTGAGTGCCACCCTGAATTGGCCCCACTATCTCTGGTGCATTTACAAGGAGAAAATAATGATTTTGCATCCTGATACCACACTTTTTTATATTTTCATCCCCTGACATCCAGGCCAAAATTTCTTCTAATGATTTCCTCAGCCTGCTTCCCCACTGCAAATTTCCAGTGGGCGCGGCTGAGCACTTGTTGAACCTACTACATAAAAAATCCCCACACCGCTATCCAGAAAGCCTTCCCAACAGCTTCCAGGTTTGCAGGTAGTCTCCCCTCATTCCTCAACAGACTGCAGTAAGTGTTTTTAGTAGTCTTGGTGGCACCCTTTAGTCATTCATTATTCCTACAAAGTTAACAAACCCTGCTTTCAGACCCCTCATAAATATATATATATTTTCTATCAAATATATATATATATATGTATAACCCACCAAAAATGTAGCATTTTCAATTGTGTTTTGACTTTCATCTTCTTTAGCTAGAAATTTATTAGTCCTTGTCATGAAACATTTTGTGAAATAAGTAGATGAGGCTGCTTAACCTTTTTATCCCAGAGAGAACCCTCCCAGTTGGTAAGGTTCTTTCTAATTTTCAAGCGGAAGCATTTTTCTTGACACCAAGGTTGTGTCACCTGGTCAACTGAAAGAAATTCCTCCTGATCAAAACAGGCTCAAACCTGTTGGCTAGAGAACCTCGGAACTGGTTTCTCAGGTTGTAAGATGGGTTTAGTGGTGACTGGGGATTACCAAGCACAGTGGAAAATGTGTCTAAGGGTGGAGTGACTTGGTTTGGTAGTTGAAGAGGTATGGAAACTGAAGAAACTATGAAAAAAATCAAGAAAATCCTGGCAGCTGAAATGCAAAATCACAAAGGCTCCTTTGGATTTTTGCATTTTAAATGAGTACAGAATTTTCTTGAGTTTTTGTTTATTGTAGTAAGAGACCACCAAATTCTCTGCAGTTTCCAATAATTCAGAAGAAAAATAGTGGATGCTGTAAGTGATCCAGTGTGATTGAACATGTAATGTCTTGTGATTTTTGCTGTGAAAATTTCCTTGGGCAGGGATTCACAACTTTTTGCAGTGGCAACCTTGCTGAAAGCCAGAAAAGTTGAGAGACATGATTATTGAGCAATTGATAAAGTATCTATATGTTCCTTAAAGATTTAGGGTTTGTGTTAAAATCTTGCCATAACACTTCTTTAACATTCCTGTGATGCACTTCTTTCCACTGCTACTCTGCTTCTTTCCTCAACTTCTTTCCTCCACTTCTTTTCTCCACTTCTTCCTCCACTTTTTTCCTCCACTTTTTTCCTCTTCTTCAGATTGACCTCCACTTTGGCCAACTACACTTCTAAATCTCCTCTACATCCCACCTCTTCTTACTGCTTTCACATTTCCTTCCACTGCATACAATCACTTCAACCTAATCAATCAACTTTGTCCACTACTTTTTGTCTGTTTCTTTATATACTCTTACTATCTGGTGTCTGGTTTTTAGTCCTAGAAATAAATTCAAAATCCATTCAGTTTGCAATGTAAGCACTTGCATACCCTGCTAGGAATCTAAACTATTACACTGCTAGCATGATTGGCTGGGTTGAGACTAGCCAAGTGAAAATGGGATGCACTCAACCTATTTAAACTTAGTTGATCTCAAATGTAAACCCAAGGGACCCCTTGGTTTTATATATTTCATTGGTTGAGATCCACCCAATTTAAATGGGTTTGGTGCAATCCAGTTTTCCTCTAGGCAAATAAGCTGGCAGTGTTACCAAGCCAAAAACAAGCCTACCCCACCTTCAATATCATATTGCTTGTACCAATGTGACACAGACCAAAAAGTAAACACCTCCTTGGTTAGGAGCTTGAAACCAACCGGAATATTCCAGATCTCATTTGTAACCCAGATTCAACCACCAGACTGACGACACAAACCACTCGCATCAACCGCACTTTGATTTTACATGAGGGTAAATAATTTTCCACTAGAGTCCATTGTGTTTTTTGGAAATTTTGTTACATTTTGCGTGTTTTTTTCTTGTATTTTCTTCTCTTTTTATGTATATATATATGTTTTTTTTTTCTTTCTTCCTCTTTCTTCTTCTTTCTTTTTTCTTCTTTTTTCATGAAGCGTCTTGTGTTGCTTCTGTTTTTCTTAACACGTGAAAAAAACACCCATAACTATGAAAAAGCTAAACCTGTAAAGTTTGTGTAAATAAATGATGATTGAAAAGATTCAAGATAAGCCAGGAAATGAATCCATTCTACCATGCGGTAAAAATGATTACATACTTTGATACAACATTACAACGGTAATTGAGCCAAGATTAATGTACATACTGGTTTCAAAGTGATAATGTCCCAAGACGAATGGTCATCAGCTCCGGGGTTCTGTTGATCAGTATTAAATCCAAGTTAGGTCGCTGAAAAATGAGACTACAGACCAGCTATAAAAGGATAACAACAGTGCGGGCGAGGGATTGGAGACGATGATCAAGGGGAGCTGGAGACCATGATTAGACGACATCGACCAAGAGAGCCTTTTCCAGGATGACTTTGCCTTCTTTGTATTTCTGATTCTGGTCATAAGCTCGCTCGTACTTCCAGCCCATCGTCGTTCCGCACTTGGCACAGAAGATATCCCGGACTGTGTGCAACCCCGTTGTCATCGGTCGATCCTCCGCCTCACCCAGACTGATGTTTACTGCGCTCGTAAATAGATAGGCCCGACCGTGTTGACCGTTGAATTGCTAGAACAATCAGTGAATGACAACTTAGTCAATGAAGTTTTACGATGAGCACGGGACTAGCCACTAATCTGTCAGATTTTTCTTTCGCTTTTATGTTGTGAAAAAGAAAAGTAAGGATAGAGTTTTGAGGGCTTGCTAGACTTACTCTAGAGATCATATTATCAATTGTCGCCAGATGAGTTCGACAAGTACTGCAACCAAATATCCGGGAACCGGATAAGAACTCTCGGTGTTGAAGTCCCATCGATAGCAGCAATGTTGGTGGTCGGAGATAGTCAAAGATAGGCAGAGTGAAAGCTGAACGTGGTGAATTGCTTTTCGATGGCTATGTTATTCGACTGGTTGCGTTGAGTTCTCTTGGGATAGTTGTATGAATTGATGAGAACGGTGAGTCTCTCAACCCAACAGGTTCTTGTCAAGGACTCAAGCCTCAAGGGAAGTCGGTTGGCTTAAGGTGCGCCTACCGCGCCCGCAAACTGGCAAATCCACTCGGCGGGGGCGTAATTAAACACGGGTGAGTTTGGCGTCGGCTTGCCAGCAGTTCCTTCTTCAGTCGGGTTGAGTGAGCAGCGCCCCGCCGACCGACGGGAACCCAATTATTGTGGGGTTGAGAGAATCTGGGAAAGCCCAGTTTCAAGATACAGAGTCCGCAGCACGCTTGTCTCATAGAAGATGCACTTGCATCTCAGCTTTCCTTCCTTTGACTCAGTTTTTCAAGAGATGGGGTCAAACAAAAAATCAAGGAAGAAAATATTGAAAATGAAACTGACCAATTTCGAAGTCCCTCAAGGAAGGGCAGTCACAATTGGACACACATGACCACATAGAATTGCAAAAAAACTGCACAACCACACCGCTCATCCTCCTGCCACCCAACCTCATCAGTAAATCTATCACTCATCCCAACATTATATACACTGCCAGCATAACTGGCTGGGTTGTGGTCATGTCAGCTTGCTGGTATGGTAGAGAAAACCTGCCATAAGTACAAGAAGATATAATACTCTACAGACATATGCAGGGCTCATTTCCTCCTGCTGAAACAGTGGAGTAGATTTACAACCTGGCAGCACAGTCAGGCAATTTCAGCTGTAAAAATTAGAGACCTGAGGTTAGGATTCAGGGTTTGGCCACTATAGAGAAAGTTGGTTGACTGGCTGTATCGTTTTTATTTGTGTTTGAGGATAATCTCATTCTGATACTTTATCACAGGCATTCAGACTAGAAATTAATTTTCTATCAGTTATATTGTTGGGTTTGCATTAAATCAGTGTCAGAAAAAAAATCCCACTTGTTTCCTTGCCATTTCAATTCTACACAGTTTTATCATAATCATGGTGGGGATTATGGCACTTTTCAGCCTTAGAGATATGGTTACATGCCCAAAAGATTTCCTGAAGGAATTTTCTAATTTGTTATACTACTTAGATAATCAGTATAAATCCATGCATTTTGAATATTTATTGAGTGCTCAATTAATAGTTTTGAACTACAATTGATGTTCCTTTTAATTTGATACATATTTAGAGTGTTTTGAAACCCCCTATTTGCATAAAATTTAGGGTTCTCAAAGTTAAAACTTACTTCCATGCTCAAATTTGACATACTGTAACATATGTATGTCAATATGTATGCCGCAAAAGCTGAAATACATCCCTCCCCCAATATCCCCTGCTTGGACATATAAAGTCACACAAGTCATCCAACCCAGCAACAAAGAAGGAAATGGACAGCCTATCAAATTCAAATCCGGATTCAGTCTCTACACCCCCTCAAACACCAAGTTTGGAATCCAGCTCAGTATCAGGTGCTACTCAAGCCACCCCGGCCACCCAGTTCTTGCAGCTTCCTTTCTCTTGGCCCAACCCCAGTGCATCACCGTTCTAGTAAGTCAAAACACTTATGGTGATCATCTCCCTCATATTATAATTAGTATTGGTATGAAGCAACATTCAGCAGCACCAATCATTGTCCCCTGCAATGATCCAGTTTGTTCCAAGTCAATATCCAATGATATCAAGTAAAATTGTAAATCTGAACCCAATCCTTATTCCATTGAACCAGTTTCCTTCCTCCTCATTGCCGGTCAATTCTACTCAGGTCAAAAAACCAGTTCAGGGAGGTGGCCATGGATGTGGAGGTGGACAGGGAAGAGGATGTGATTACGGATGGAATTGGTCACAAGATGGGCCTTCTGAACAAAGAACAATCAAGCTGTGGGGTCAAGGCACACCTCCTGGTGGGAATTCATCTGTCAACCAAATAGTTGAATGGCTGACTCTTAATGGGAACTACACACTTTGGCGAGGTCTGTCAGCCTCCCTGATGCCAAGGACAAGTCCTTCTAGCTACAGGTGGTGCAAGGATAGATGGAAAGAGTATATAAACTCTGGGTAAGTTACAAAGTTACAATTCCCAAAAGATATGGGGGAATTGTGACAAAAAAATTGAGAGAAAAATAGGTTAATAATTATATTAAATAAATTTAATATAATTGAAACCAGAGGGGCCTGATAAATCAGGGGTGGTTTAGATCCCTCTAAGGTATCTTGCAAATAAATTTGCAGAGGATTTAGGTACCTGGAACACTGGGGCCTGATAAATCAGGGGTGGTTTAATCCCAGGAAAGGAAAGTGGGGAATATCTTCAAGAAAAGGGTTATTACTTACTAGTAATAAAACCTTGAGGGATCTTGGGGATATTCTGGGTGAAACTGGAAAGTTTGAAGCGCTTGGATGGATGGATGGTGGAGCTGGATGGGCACTGTGAAGTTGTTGGGGAAGACAGGGCTAAAGAATAACTACTAAGAAGCTTACAAGACTGTGTTATAAAGATGTATATATCTAATAATAAGTGGGTAAGGTTGTTAGTGGGTATTGGGAAGCATGAGGAGCCTTCTTTGGACGGTTGAAGAGCTCCTTAAATAGTCTTGAGTTCCCCCTGGGGACCCTGTAGGTATTATTGGCCAACTTGTGGGAACTTTGGACCACATTTTGGCCATTTTTGCCTTCTTGGTGACGCTTCAGCAGCCCCTGCTTTGAATACACGTCACCAATTGATATATTTAATGTATTTTATTTATTTAGTTTGACTTACAGTCTGTAGTACATCAGTACTGGTTGTTATATATTTAATACTAGTGGCTTATTAGTATTTGTAATAAGCCACAGTATTTATTTGTACTGTTTTTTCAGTCAGTGTATTTTTATTTAAGTGTGTAAATGACAATACAACCTGATATAATTAATTATATGGTCCCCAGTAGTCTTCATTACATATGTAACATGTGTAATGAGGTTACTGGGGCGTATATTTGTTGATTTGGGTGTACCTGAGTGACTGTGGAGTCCGCGTGCCAAGCTGGGAGCCTGTGAGGGGCTTGATGCTTGCGCGGGGGCTTATATCCCAACTTTTGACGCGGGCTTTCAGTCACGCGGGTTGAACTTCAAGTTCTGCGGACTGCGGTACGCGGGGTTTGAGTAAAACACGGTGTATTTACACTATCTCCCCTAATTTACACAACACCTCATTTCCGTGACTGGAAATGGGGTTTAAGCATATGTATATATATATATAAGCATTTAATTAATGCAAGTGCCTTTTTATTAAAGGTACTTGCTAATTCTTCTTTGCTAATTTACATAGTGAAGGAGTGAGATTTAGGGATACCTGTGAGTGAGGTACCCTAGGTTTTTTTTAGTGTAGATTCAGAATATCAAATAATATCCAAACTATTATTTGATGTTCTATGTATTTTATAATAATTTTTGTAGAAAACTTGTGACAGGTTGCTCTGTCATAGTAGCAAGCTGACAAGGTCCAGCTCAAAGCAAGAGAAGTCTTTCTGAGACAATTTCTGAGTGGCTAGAGCTCTAGGGATGTCCAGGGAGGGATGCCAAAGGGGCTGAACAGCAGTTAAGTGACAATATGTTGTTCATTCCTATCTAGACATTCATGATTATCTACAACCTTAGATTGCAAGGCTTGAGAAATCATATTGTGATGCAACAGCTTATTGGTTGGCAACTGGCCAAGGTATTATGGACAATGCAGAGGGACTCCAACATTTGGAAATTGACAATGAAGATGATTCAATCTATCATGTGGCCAATGCAACATCAAAGATTGAGGAAATAATTTGCGAAATGTGCCCCTACTATGATCAGCTTGATCCAATCATGTCTGAACTCCCATTTTTGGCTGCAACTTACTTGAATGAACAAACAACACAGGATAAAATTAAGAAAATTGAACACTCCTCCCTTGGCCTGAACCAAAACAATGATCCAGTTTGCTCTACTCCTTGCGGTGTCACGCACAATACATTGGATATCAATGAAGACACATTAATGGGTTCTCAAGAACTCAATTTTTCCTCTTCAGAAACTCAGCTCCCTACTGCTCCTCTAACGCAAAATAATCTCAAATGGCCTCTAGAAAGTGGGGATCCTTGTTCCCCCAGGAAGAGAAGCCATGCCCAAGTCATAAACAATTGGATTTTCCCATCCAAAGAAGAGATGGAGAAGCAAAACTCCAAACAACTTGTGTTGGCTACTCGCCAAGCAAATACCAATTACCAACTAGTTTATGTGGCTGCATCATTGGCTTGATCCCTCATTGGAAACTCTCAAACCAAAGTAGGATTAGAGAGGAAGCTTTCTGAGCTGAAGAAAACCCAGATCAAGGTTGATATTGCTAAGTTTGACTTGGAGCAGCGGAAATTGCATGAGATGAATAACCAACAATGTGAAAAGATAAAGTTTGACCTGGAAATTGCGCGTGCAAAGGCCAAGCTGTATGAGAAGGAGTGTGCATCAAAAAACACAACTGCAGTGATGCGGGCCAATATGATCCAGTGATTCATGAAGACTCCTGGTTTCAACTATGAAGGGGCTTTGAAAGCCATAAATGATGTTATGGGAGCCCCTAGCCTGTTTTGTTTATAATTCTTTGCATTTTTTTTCTCACCTATATTCACACTTGTGTTCTCACTAGCTCTTTCAAATTCTACCTCATTTGTTTTTTTTACTCACATATTTCAAACTTGTTAATTTTTTTTTTTGGTGCAAAAAATTAAATTCATATCTAAGAGAAAAGAAAAAGAACTTGAGTGATTGCGATTGCATTTTGAGAATTCCAATACACTGCTCAATAACAACGTGCCAGGAGCTCAGCTGGTAATTGAAATCACTTTTAATTGGTAATGGCTGGTATGGGCCATGTTTAAAGCAAGGAACAACTGTATTTGATGGTGTGTATCCCAAGTCTTCTAGACAATATTCACCCGGTGAAAATAAGTAATCTGGATTCACATGTAACTTTCAAGCCGTAAAAAATAATTATCACACATGTCAGAGGAACAGGTCAAAGGAACAAGTCTTACATTAGAGCTCTGATAAACTCTCTGATCATGGGCACTTCCACACCACCCATGCACACCATAGATTATTTGTTTGGAATGATTACAAACCAATAGCAATTTTTTTCTGTATTGTAGTTTTCTGATCCAATATATAATCTTCTTTGTGTACAACAGGGGCTGCCACCAGTTCAGAGATTGTTTGATCAACATAACAAACACAATTGCAGAATGGATCTGTTTCAGGTACTTGCATTCCGAGCTGGAGGCGTTTGTTGGCAGTGGGCCACTTCAAATATGTCTTCTCAATACTTAGGATTATGTAAATACAGAGGTTTGTTTTGTTTTCTACACTAACCTCTGATATTACAAATTTTAGAACCCAAATTTGCAAATCAGAAGTGAATAATTACCAGATACACTAAACAGCTGAACAATGATTGGTGCAGCCCCTCCATTCCCACTTAACCCAATATTGGCCAGTGTGATCAGTAATTGATGTTCAAGCAAATCAAAATTGGCAAGGAATGGAGCAGCAGGTGTGTAGCTTTACACATTCCAAGATTTTGAAAAAAATAGTACTAATGAGTTTCATTTTCTTATGCTTTTTAGGTTACCACACTCAAGAAAAATTTCCGTACTTCCCTAAAATGGAAAGATCAAACTGGCCAGGGAATCCTCAACAGGGCAGAGAAATTTAATTGCCAAGCAGGAGGCAATTCAAATTAATCCAAAGCCAAGAACTTAGTTGAGCAGGCGTGCAATCAAACCAAGGCAGCAATCCAAAAGAAATGAAAATATTTCTTTGAGTTGGAGCCAATCATGAGGGACCTGCCAGCTTCTATACCATTGAATCTGTATGAACCAAGGGATGGTCTTGAAATTGGTTTGGCAGATACACTCAACTTGGGGGGAACACCCAATCACCAACAAACTCCCTTGGACTGGATTGATTTGCAGGCCAAGGACCACATGGAAACCCAAGCCAAGGACTGCATCAAGAACCACATAGATGAGACCAACCAATGTCCATTGACGTTGCTGAACTGCCTAATTAATCAAAGGCAATTAGCTTCTCCGAGTTCAGATTTATTGTCAAATAACACTCCGCCTCAACTTCAACCTTCATTGCAACCCCCCCAAGGCCAATCTCAAGGGCAATCCCAGAATTGCCCAACCTATGCTGAGCGTTTACCAACCAAATTTTCCCCACATGGGAGGAAATGATGGCCCAGTCAAATGCTGAGCTTGCAGGGGGTTGCAATGAAGGTTGAAGTTGAGGCGGAGTGTTATTTGACAATAAATCTGAACTCGGAGAAGCTAATTGCCTTTGATTAATTAGGCAGTTCAGCAAAGTCAATGGACATTGGTTGGTCTCATCTATGTGGTTCTTGATGCAGTCCTTGGCTTGGGTTTCCATGTGGTCCTTGGCCTGCAAATCAATCCAGTCCAAGGGAGTTTGTTGGTGATTGGGTGTTCCCACTTTGGATTGAGGTGCTGTATTTGGTGATTTTAGTAAATTTGGAGGGGCTGGGGTGCTGTTGGAGCTGGAGTATCTAGTATCTCGTCCAAGCCAAAGCAAGAATTTGATGATATTATCTAGGGATGGGGTCAGGGGACGGGACAGAAATACTTTGGATTGAGGTGCTGTATTTGGTGATTTTAGTAAATTTGGAGGGGCTGGGGTGCTGTTGGAGCTGGAGTATCTAGTATCTCGTCCAAGCCAAAGCAAGAATTTGATGATATTATCTAGGGATGGGGTCAGGGGACGGGGAATTACATGATTCTTTTCTAAAAATAATTTATGATTTATGCAATTATGATTTTATGATTTTAATTTTGAAGTACACTAATTTATACATACCCCTTTCATGTATACACCCCTCTTTCATGTTTACATACCCATTTTCTGTTTAGATACCCCTTTCAAGTGTACATGTCCCTTCCATCATGTTTAAATACCTGTATAAATCCCTCTATATATACACCTTCCATCATGTGCACTTTCATTTTTCATCCCTTTCATGTGTGCATACCCCTTTCATTGCATTTATATACCCCTTTCATAAGGTTTACATGCACTGGAAAATGAAATGGCTCAAATGCAGGCAGTTGAGCCAGTTCTCTTTTCAGGTATGCTTGTTTCATGATGAGTATATGCCCCTTTCATGCCCTTATCATATGTGGACATACACATTTCATGAGTATGTAACCCTTTCATGATAAAATATCCTTTTAATGTGTGCATACCACTTTCATCATTTGTAGATAACCCTTGTTCATGTGTACATATCTCTTTCATTGTGTGTACATACCCTTTTCATGTTTACATACCCTGTCAATGTGTAAATATTCCTCTCATGTGTATATATCCTTTTCAGAATGTGTATATCTTTTAATTTTTGCATAAACCTTTCATGTGTGCATAACCCTTTAATTTTTAAATAACCCTTTATTTTTTAAATAACCCTTTAATGTATACATATCCCATTGATGTGTTAGTACTACCCCTTTCATGAGAACAGCTTCAGTCTACGACCAATTTCTGTTGAGTGTAGAGATGTCCTTTTTGAGATTTATGGCTCAGGCCACCTTGGGAGATTGGAGCCTTTTTTATTAGGGGGTATAAATTATGACCAAATCCACAATTGAAACCAGTGAATTAGGTTTTTTTCACAAAATTTCACTTTTGAGAATTCTGAACCATTTTATATTGATATCCATAGTTTTCAAAAATGGTGGATTTTCAAAACCAGTTGATTAGATAATGGTGAATTTGGTCATATTTGATACCCCCTATTATCTGAGAATCTTCAGAGGGATTGCACTCAAAGTTTAAAAATGAGCTGAAATTTTGGCTTAGCACCAAGGCACACTGAGGTAGTGTGTACCATCACATGGAATGAGCATGGATTAAACCATTTCAAGGTCAAATTATGAACCTGGATGAAGTCAAAGTATGAAACTGGTTCTTGCACGTCAAATGACAGCAGTTTCTTGAGTTTTTTGCATAGTGAATTAGTCATAGATTTTTCATGCTGAAAAAACCCTGTATTTTGTTTTTGATAGTTCATTTCTCTCTTCAGTTTTTAGCTCCAAAATAAATGTTAGAAAATCTAATAGATAAAAAAGTAGCTTTGCAACTGCTATTGAGTTATCCCAATGTTTTCACACTTGGAAACCAGTTATAAAGTATAAGCATATGTAGTGATAATAGATATTGAAACCTAGTTCTAAAGCTATTTGTAGCTAGTTAAATGTTTCATGTTGTAGTGGCTCCTATTTCTCTTTCTTCATTCAGTTTTCTAACTATACTGTTTCAATCTCACCTCACACAATTCAGGTGTTCTTGTCTCCTCTCATCAAGTCTTGTTGTTTAGTGTTCTAACACATGTTGGTCTATCAAAAGGTTCTTTCTTGTCTTTGTTATTTCTTTCTCTGTTTATCTTTATGTTCTCAAAGTAAAACATTCAGTTTTCTCACTATTCTGTTTCAATCTCACCTTGCACAATTCAGGTGTGCTTGTCTCCTCCCATCAAGTCTCATTGTTTAGTGTTCTAACACATGTTGGTCTATCAAAAGGTGTGCTTGTCTCCTCTCATCAAGTCTCTTCATTTAGTGTTCTAACACATGTTGGTCTATCAAAAGACCCTCTGCACATACCTATTCTATAACTGCCAGCCAAAGATCTAAACTTTTCACAAACAAGATTTTTCAGCTCAAGCCCAACCAGGTTCCTGATGATTCATTTATTTCTACAGCCTGTTTTGTATTTCTTTCAAATGATCATTGTTGATATTCAAATCCAAGTTTAATTAAACAAAATATTTATAGAAATTTTGATGATCCTAAGGTGCCATGTGCCATAGAAAAGGCTGGGGCAAGTCATTCTGAGCAGCCTTCTAAGGCTAAATTGTAACAGGGAATCCAAATGGTTTTGAAAGGCCTATCTGGCCAAACTTGTGCAAATTTTCCCTGTGAAACACAAGGGACAGCTATCCATATGGAACAGTCAGCTCACAAAAATTTCATCAACCAAAATCTAACCCATCACTTCAATTGGGGTCATTTCTCTCAAACCAGAACTAGTCCTGAGTCATTACCACTTATCATTACACCTGATAAATCAATCCTCAAACTCAAATTTACCCATGAATCTGGTCATTAACCAATCCTCAATATAATCATTGACTCACTTAACAATTTTTTGTAGCAGTAAGAAGTCCCAGAGGCCTATATTTTCTTGCTCACAACTTGGTGTGAGATGCTGATCAATTGACTCATGATGGAAGCTGTCACAAACCCAAGGGGCTTTCTGACAGCAACAAAAATGGCTTGCAGCCCACACATTTTTTTTTTTCAAAATGCTTGCAGCCCAAACACCCTTTTTGAACAGGGAATGCAGGACTCACACCCCTCTAGCAGAAAGGGTGTGCAGCCTGCATACCCTTTTTGAAAAGTGTGTTCCCCTGGCATGGGTGTGCATCAATCAAAACCCAAATAGGTATATGCAGGATGCATACAGATGAAATTTTAAATTAACAATGAAAAGTAAGAGAGCATCACATATTGTAATGGAATGGAGTCAACATGTTATTAATTTAAATTTCAAGACATATTACAACCAGTAATAGATTTTAGAATTATGACTCATGCCCCAAAGCGGGCTTATTTAGTTTTAGTATTTCATCCACTCCTCTACTGAAATACAACCTCACTCAGTTCCGGGCACTTGCTTGTGAGGCATGCTCTCTTGAATCCCTCTCACAGGTGTTCTAAGTCCCTGAGCATCTTGTGCTCTTGAGTTCCTTAGCCCACCATTTTCCTTAGTCCCAGGCCTTTAGCCACTTTTCCTTCAATAGAAGGTATCAACATGTTGTTGATGGAATTGGGTATAAAAAAGCATGACAAATTGATGAAGGGATTTTAAACAGATGAGGGGATTGAGAATGAAGAGCAATTCAAAATGTGAAAATGTGAAGATGTGCATGCTGATATTCTGACCAATGTGGAAAGAATACTTGATTTTTTGTAACTTGTAGCAAAGAATCAGATCAACAGAGCAGTGCAGATTGCTTCCCATGTTTGTGGAGAGGTCAAGACTTGGAATCTTTCTCCAAATTCACAATTTCCTTTCCACAGCAGTAAGTGGTTGTTGGGCTCCCAAAAACCTTGTGGAAATCAGGCTTGGATGGCTAATGGGAGGACATATACTCTTCCCTCAAGAAGATAACCTTGTTATCAACAGAAAAAGCGATAATTGTATTGCTTTGTGAGGTCATTTTCATTATAATCCAAGGCTTGGGTACCAATTTGGTTGAAACTGGCTGAACAATTTGTGTTTTATTTATTTAATCGTATGATTATTACCCAATATTTATGACTCTTGACCATCAGGGCCTTGTAATTATATATGATCATGAGGGGTTCAGCAATCTCAGCAGCTCAGGATTTCTGATGTGGATGTAAAACTGACAAGCTCCCAAACGATAAACCTTACAATCTGAACCAATTGCCATGTGGTCTTTGCTTAGAGCACTACGTGCGAGTTGATGATCTGTGAGAGTTGGTCTGGCCCTCCACCCTCGAGGGGTAGAGACTTACCTTGGAGAAAGGGCACTGCCAAGTTTGAACTTCAACAACCCCGGTGGACGTTATATCAATAACCTACTTACTACCAGGTCACTACAAATCAATAAATAAATAAATAAATATGTAATCCATTTGTGCACAGCTTGTGAGTTGAGAGCTTGTTGGTAGAGCTTGGTAGTCGAGCACAAGAGTTTGGGTTGTGTGGCAACTGAACCCCGTCCGATATCTTACGATAGCAATGGGAGGACATCAATCCTTGAGGTCCACTGCAACTGTCAAGAGACCTTTTTAATTACCAAAGAGACCCACAAACCTAAAGAACTTGATACGAGATATCCAACCTCGGGTGCTCTCTTGGAGCATCATATGTCCATATGGCTTTAAGCGACCCATGTTCATGCTCACGGTCAGCGTCTTTCAGACGACGGCTGGAAACGACTGAGCCCCCAACAGGTTTAAATCGGAGTGAAAGGCCCCGTAGTGAATCAAGCTCGGAATACTACCACGCTCTCCCATCTTCCCATCTTCGACTGGGCTCTTCGAGAAATGTATAACCTCTCAGACTGATCGATTGGAACCTGTGTTTGCTCGATGAGGCACTCATACTCATAAAAACCTGTTAATAAATAGTCTCTGCACTCATCCCAAGGTCAGCCTTCTTATAAACCCCTGGCAAGAAACACCCTTCATCCTGGCATAGACCCACCTCGGCTGCTGAACTACCTCACTGTTGCGCTTGATTCAAGGGTTATCAGAGCTCCTTTTAGATTTCTCTCCGTTCTAGTCTATGTATACATCTCCGGCAAGTCTTTGTACATATTTGAATTCTTGGTGAATCGTTTTTTTCTGGCCGTGATCAATGTTCATCAGCGCGATCTATTACTCATCAAAACCCTTGTTATCCTAATGCACTGCCCCTACTCACGTGCAGTCCCCTCTAAACCAGTGGTACGACCGTTGGCTGGCGCTTTGTTTAGGCAGCGTTCTACCTACGCCCAGGACAAACACATCAGCATAGCTCCGCGGTGATTTACAACTCAGGTTAGTGGCTAGGGCTCTGCCTGATTCTACGTGCTGGTGATAGTATACTAACGCCCTTCTCAGTTCTGTTCGATAGCTTGTTATAAAATGTCCTCGATCTTCAGCCGTCGTCACGGCCAGACGTTCACCCGTACTGGGCGCTCTACACCTGACTTCCTTTCAGCGAACGCTCCCAAGCTGGAGCATTCAAAAACTTCTGTTAATAGCCTTTATCACTTGGACGTAGTCGACACTACATCAGTGATCATCCCATCAGTTCTTACCTACTCCTCCCCACAATCACCGGAGCAATCAATGTCTCCTGCATCTACCTCAAGTCACACATCAGTGCCCCCCCGTTCTCAAACGGTGCCACCACCGACTACCAGTATCAGTTTTCCTACGATGGACCCAAGCTCCGCAGGTCCATCGGCTCCTCAACGCCCCAAGCGTGCACCCACCCCACCACCACCGTACGTTGAGAAATTCCCCTCGCCAGATGAATCAGATAATTCCCCTGTGACGCCTGTAGTATCCCGCTCAAGATCTCGAACTCCGTCCGCATCCACTTGGATAAAACGGGTGGTATCACGCAGCTCCTCGCGTGCATCTCTTCGCAAACAGTATGAGCAAATCCCAATGTCCGAAGAGGAGAGGATTGAAGCAGAACAGATCAAAGCTCGCAAAGCAAAAGAAGCGCTCGCCGAATGGAATCGAATCAATGATGCCCTCAAAGCTGCAGGATTCTGATTCTCGAATAATCAGCGTGCAAAGGAAGAACCTGGCTTCGCCCCTGCAATATTTACACGTTATACATGTACCTCTTTCTAAATACGTATAAAATCTTCAGCTTAGACTGATCAGTCACCAACCCATTTGTCATATTTGAATTGAACATTCAGCCTCGGGACTGAAGATAACCTTTTGTTTCATAATCTCGATCACCTAATTGTAAATAAATCTTTATTTTGTTATATAAAATATTTTATGATCTAACTTAACATCCACGCCATCTGCATGACTGTAGCAATCACTTTTACCCTCATGGGTTGCATGTAGTTAGCTGTGTTATGATGCGGTTTTAAATTAGTTGCCGCGTATGTTTGTATGACACCCAAAGTTGGCAAACAATAATGTCAAAAGTTGGCTTCAATATGAAGTATTCCTACTTGTACTGAAAAACTGTGATTGAAATTTGCCTTGATTCTCCGTCAGCGATTCATTCTGTTAAGATTTTTTTCACTAAATAGCACAAACACCGCAAAAAAACAATGATCACTTGGCTACAAGTGACATAGCAAATTACTAAGGGGCCTTTGTACTTTCTGATGTCATGATCATTTTTTTTTTCCTGGTGAAATGAACAACTTTTTTTTTTCAGGCAAACTCAGAATTAAAGTAATAAATCAATCAGAAGAAATTAAGTTGAACACAGATAACTCTTCCCGTTTAGAAAAGGTCTACCTTGGACCTATTGAAAAGGAGGGCAAATATGTAAGCTGAGAAATGAAGAGAAACTCAACATCTCGAGCAGGACTGGTATATATTCAGTGTTGCAGCCAAACACCCACTTATATATATTGATTATATATCTGGGAAAACATGGTTTCATGTTCACAGGTCAGGTTTCATTTTCCTGTAACATGGCTACAGTACATACTATATAATATAGGGAGTAGATATTCCAGATAACCTGGCTATTTAGTTTCAACATGATACATGCTGATTATGCCTGATTATCACTCAGCTTGAAGTGTGAAATTCACCACAGAGTGAGCTTCCCTGGGCCCCTGATAAACTTTACAGCTTCCCTGCCAACCCTTGCACTTTCTGAAAAATAATTACATATTTATTTTGAAAAGGTGGTTAAACTCACCAAACTGCTGGGGGAATTGATAAATGCTCTCCCGTTTCTGCATGCCCTTCAAAAAAAGGGGGTGCAGCCCACCTGCCCATCAAAAACAGGGTGTGCAGCCTGCCTGCACACTCGTTTTTGGGCATCAGCACCCTGCTGGATGGGCATGCAACCTGCACACCCATGCAGGAAGGGGTGTGCAGGGAACACACCCATGCAGGAAGGGGCATGCAGGTAACACACCCATCCAAGGGCGTGTGACACCAGTCAAATGGGGGCATGCAGCCACCCACCCCTGTGTGTGTATGTGGTATGGGCTATGTCCAAACCACATACACAGGTGTGCATGCCCTTTCTATTGGTAGTTTGACTGGAGGATTTCTTCTGGTCAAGAGACCTGTATCTCTTGAGCAGAGGGGTTTCCTCTGGTTGAGAGATACATGTCTTTTGACCGGAGGGATCTCCTCCAGTTGAAGGCAGGGCATGATTATTTAAGAAAACACAGATCTGTGTTTTCCTAAATAAATTAACACTGCGTGAAAAAAACAATGTTCAGGTATGGGGTATACCCATACCTATACACATAAAAAGGGGGTGCAACCAACACCTATTTTATGTAAATACAGAAAGGGTATGCGGGCTGAACACCCTTTTTATGTGTATATGTATGGTTATCCCCATACATATGCACATAAAAAGTGTGTGCCCCTGGCATGGGTGTACAGCCAGGGGAGTGCGTTTATCAAGCCCCAAATACTGGCAGTTGACACACAAGCATTAAAAGGGGCCTTTTCAACTTTGAATATAAACTACCAGCAGTTTCTTCAATTTTACCTTCTTTTTTTATTGTGGTTTGGTGAATTATTAGAACTTCACATTCAATTCAATTCAATAGTTTTAAATAGAGTCTTGTTGTTAAAACCAAAGGTGATTCTGAAGCATTTTATTTTTCTAGATTGTTATGTTGAGGGGCCATCTTGAACAATCCAAAAGCCACTCATATCAATAGCCAATACAAATAAAAATTGAAGATCTCACATTATACCACCCAAAATCTCAGCTCAAGAAATGGCAGGTTGTTTTGAGTCATTGAAAACTCAGTAGTAACCTTGCATTATTCCCTCTAAATAATCATGACTCCTTTGTGATCATCATGGTGTTCCACTACTTTGCACTATTTGCATGGTTGGAATAAATGACAGGGGAAAATTTCTGGCACCTGCTGTCACGTGCCATAAATCATGTTTTTCATAGAACTTGATGGAATACATCCAGAAGGTCAACATGAAAGAAAACACTGAAGAAATGTTGATATATGTCATAACCAATGAGGAAAACATATTGAAATCAACAAAAATTCAAACATGAGCTGATCTGAACCCACCCACATCTAAAGCTGAAATTTATCACAACCCATCTGGAGCTCAAGGGAAATTCAATTTCATGTAACACCTTGGGCACACAATTGTATGCACATAAATTCACATGACACACTGGCATTTGTTCAAGTCCAAACAAATGATATTCTTTTCAGTAGAATATAAATTCATCTGGAACTCAAGGGGGATTGAATTTTACAAAGAGCCTTGGGAACACAAATCTATGTTGGATTGGATGACTTTATTGGATGTGTTTTTTCTATTTGTATTGCTGGTGGATTCTTGTTTGTCCATGTGACCTGGATGGTCATTCATCCATTCTATGGGATGTGGTGCTCTGTTGAAACTAATCAAACATCTGCTGTTGAATCTACAGTATTCATAGCAATATAAATATGTGTGATGAAATGTGTGATCTAATACCAACCTGATTCATTCAATCTTTCAGGCCATCATGAACACCCTAAATCTGCAGCATGACTTCCACACGGCCGGATGTTAAGTCACAAAGACCAGAAGCACCCAGATCTAACGGCTTGATACAATCATCAAGACTCCGGAAGTGCAACATCGAGATGATCAATTTTTCGTCCTCAATTTTTTGTCCTCAATTCGGCGTCTCATCATGCCCCGGAGGATCATCGTCGCTTAGCAAACATTCCCATCAGCCAAATCTTGCCAGATCAATGGGTCGAGATAATGGAAACTGGCTTAACTCGGTGAGGTGTAGCCAAAGCCCCTGCAGCTGCCTGTCCGACTCTTCCAGAATCGCCGCCAGAGACCCCAGGCGAAAGCCGGGGCCCAAAGCCTCACCAGCCATCAACACCGGTAGCTGAGAGTTCAATGCTATTCTAATTATCATGCATATTGAAATGTACAACCTTTTCCTGATGTCCTCTTGATAGGTCCATTGACTGTTGAGAGGACAAGAGAGTCCACAGTTAATGTTGTGAGGACATCCAAACATCTGATGTTCCCTCAACACCTTGCCAAGGTGTTGAGGGAACGATGGTCCTGTCCTGAACCGTTCCATCAACATGCCGGCCCCCTCAATGAATTAGCTGACATTGGAGAAACTGGTACTTTGTCAGGATGGGCCAATACAGGTCCGCCGTCCCCTCAACGCCTTAGTAAAGCATCGAGAGAACTGGAACTTCTCCATAACGGGAGGCCCACAAACCAGCACAGCGTTGGAAGAACCGCTGCTTTGAAGGCAGGTTCTGATGACGCATGGGAGCCCTCGACGCCAAATTAACGTTGTGCGGGTTCGCCGGACGTTGTCAATCCTCAAACGTCAGGAAAACATGAAGTTTTTTCTCGAACGTCGAGGGTCTCTTTGCTCCTGTGGTGTAAGAATGTGAACTGAGCAGGACGGGCTAAACCTTACTTGCAGGTGAAAATTGATTGAGATCAAGTTTTCACCTACCAACAAGGGTTAGTATCTCCTAAGTTAAGCCATCTGGGTTGACTGGACGTCCTTTGATAGGGCAACTTACGCCGGAGATGTGGGTTGTTTTGCTGAGGTGGCAGAAATCTGACCTCAAATACATCAATCTTACGACTTTGCTGATGTTGCATATTGGCAAACTTGCCGAAATCCCAGACGTGAAAATGAAGGTCTCAAGAATAACAAGTTACAGGAAGGCTTAGCGAGATCCGGCGAAACGCTCCAACCGCCTAAACCTGTATTGTGCAGTAGATGATGATTTCATACCAACTGCGGAAATTGAAATGGGGAGCGCTACAGACCGGAGCGCTACAGACCGGAGTCCGCCTACAGGCCGGAGTCCGGAAGCTCGGAACAGGTCGGAGGAGCGTGAGAATTTGTACCCGAGGAAGGCACACGGGAGCCCGGAAACTAGTGATACCTCAGCACCATCCCTGAATGACCAGGTCACCACAGTTCAATCACAATCCAGTCACAGGAACAATCACAATCCAGTCACAGGAAAAGTTCAATCACAATCCAGTCACAGGAATGCGCGCGACCCAGTGAGGGGGCTTGATCGATCGCCACGAGTTCCCGATTGCAATTACGAAATCCGCAGTCGGCCAGTGCCCTCTCATGCTGCGTCGCCTATCCGTTCCATCTCCCCCTCCCTCGTCCGTCGTCCTTCCCCCACCTTCATCCAACCAGGTAAAGAAGCCGTATCCACCCTTGTTACCTGTTCGTACGCACCCCTCCCTAACCCATCCTCCATTCATCTCATATAGTTTGGTTACTAGTGATCGCTCATACTATCTTTCGCTCTTCGTTGCTGGTCCCTTCCCTTTAAGAGTAGTCAGTCCAAGTACATCTTTCAACATGTCGGTAAGTGCTGAGGACTGACTCTTGATGAGCCTCTTCCAATACCCTAGCGATCGATCACTGACCATCTGTTTCTGAACAGTCTCCGCCAAAGGGCAAGAGTGCCCAAGATTTCTTCAGTTAGTAACATCCTTTCATTTTCTGAGAGCTTCCCGATCGGGTCGTCATCGTCTTTTCGTATTCCACTCGATGGTCCTGATCAACTTATCCGATCCTTGAATTACTCTTTCACAGCCGATTTCATGATGGGCGGTGTCTCCGCCGCGGTCGCCAAGACCGCCGCAGCGCCCATTGAGCGTATCAAGCTCTTGGTCCAGAACCAGGGTGAGATGCTCAAGACCGGTCGTTTGGATCGTCCTTACGCTGGTATTGCCGACTGCTTCAAGCGTACCTATGCCGATGAAGGTGTCGTTTCGTGTATGTCATTTCCCAACTCGGACCGTGTCCATACGCACCTGGTGCCAAGGTTCAAGAACGATCGGCTGATCCAATGTCGATCATTCAGTATGGCGTGGTAACACTGCCAACGTCATCCGATACTTCCCAACCCAGGCCCTGAACTTTGCCTTCAAGGACTACTTCAAGTCTCTGTTCGGTTACAAGAAGGACAAGGATGGATACGGGCTCTGGATGTTTGGTAACTTGGCCTCTGGTGGTGCCGCTGGTGCCTCATCCCTGCTTTTTGTCTACTCGCTTGATTACGCCCGTACCCGATTGGCCAACGACAACAAGTCGGCCAAGAAAGGCGGTGAACGTCAATTTAACGGTATCGCCGATGTGTACAAGAAGACCTACGCCACCGACGGAATTAGCGGTCTTTACCGTGGTTTTGTCCCCTCCGTTGTCGGTATTGTTGTTTACCGTGGTCTCTAGTGCGTGACTGCCTTCTACTTGCTTCTCCTAGCGTTGAGCTGACGAGCGACATCTTCCCTCCCGCGGAAAATAGCTTCGGAATGTACGATTCTCTAAAACCGGTTGTTCTCACTGGAACCCTAGACGGAAGCTTCTTGGCATCTTTCCTCCTTGGGTGGGGTGTCACTACTGGTGCTGGTATCGCCTCTTATCCTCTTGGTCAGTGTTGCTCACATTTCGGACCAAGTGGACCGACAGCTGACAGCTTAGAGCTCTGCAGACACTATTCGACGACGAATGATGATGACTTCCGGAGAGAAGGTTCACTACAAGGGAATGGTAGACTGTGGTACCCAGATCGTCAAGACTGAGGGTGTTGCTGTGAGTGCCCCAGTCTAACAGTGCATCTGATACCCTTGATTGCTCACATCTTCATTCTCTGCCACCAGTTCTTGTTCAAAGGAGCTGGTGCTAACATCCTCCGTGGAGTTGCTGGCGCTGGTGTCTTGTCAATGTATGTAACGACTGCCACCGCTTTGAGCTTTTACTGCGTCTGACCACTTGCTTTTTTTGTATTGCAGGTATGACAAACTCCAAGAACTCCTCTTTGGTAAGGTTTACAAGGGTGGATCAGGTTAAATATCCTACCTTGTAACAACCATTACTCAAAATAATTAATCCACTAGACTCTCAATGAGAAAATGATTCTATTCCGCCATACTTGTTCAATGTCTTTGCAAGATGGTACCCTCTTCGGTGCTGTTCGATTGGTCATGCATCAATTCTTGGTCCATTTTTCACTTGATGATTGTTTGATGAAATTGCAATGGTGATGAGCTTCCTTCTAATTTCTGATCACTGAGCCACCTCCTAGTTTGTTTCTTGCTCCTCTTCCCTTGCCAACACCCAACCAAACTCGTCTCACCCCTTCCAAGCATCCGCCACGGCAGCCCAGCCCATCAGGCTCAGAGCCGCATCGGCAGTCCAGTCGTAGCGACGAATGTACTTATCGCGACTGAGCGCATCCGCATCGGTTGGTTGAATCTTGCGGGTTAAGAGAGAAGTTGACAATCACCACGTTTGGCAGATTTGTACCCCAAACGACTACATTCTCCCTGCTACATAGCCCATGTCTAAGCATATGTAGTAGGGGTTTCCCACCCGCGCCCCCTACATGGATCATTTACAAATATAAATCTGATTTCAAAATTATCAAAGTTGGTGGCTAGTGCGCATGTGGTGTGGCCTCCTGCTGCCTTTGTCCACCGCGCCTTCAACAGGCTAGGGTTGGCAAAATAATCTTTGATCCATGGTAACCTGAAAATTAAGGCCTGCCCTCCCAGACCACAGGGATATTCTAAGCAACATTCAAGGCTAGATTTCTCCCCCAGTATCTGCTTGCTACCATGGTAGAGACAACCTGTAATATAAGCAGAAATATTATAATAAATAAAAATAAAAGATAAAAACTGAGAATATTCTTTTATATTGTGAATTTGTGTGAGAAATTACCTAGGGTACCTCACTTACAAGTACCCCTATTTCTTGCTCCTTGACTATGTAATTTAAGATTAAAGATTTAACAAGTACTTCTTGAGATAATACTGTTGTGATGAGGTCACAAGACACAAAGATAGTTGCATATGAGAGAGGGAAAAACACTATAAATAGTATGTACATGCTATGCTGCAGTCGGCCTTCCTAGGACTAGGTATAAGCATACCTATGTCCTAACTGTTGTAGCTGAGCGACGTAATCCTTACATAAAGGATTACCTCTCACTACAGTTACGTAATACGTAACATACTCAACGTCGGCATCTGTCTACTTTTCCCATTTCTGTCTCTCACTCTCTTCTCTCTCTCTCTCTTTTCATTTCTTTTCTCATAATATCATTACATAATATTATTTGACTATGTACATAATACACACTATAAATACCACAGTATTCACTTGTATTATGTTTCTCTTTTCTTTATTCTCATGCAATCTATCTTTTCTAGTTTGTCCTAATTATTTGCATACTTAGGATCCTTTAGGTTATGAGCCTCTCGACACTCCTTTTAGACTAGAAATTATTGATTACAACATAAATTTTAGCATAAACTTTCATCTTTTTCTCCTGTGTGGGGGTAGTTCTTTCTATATTCAATATACCTGTGTGGTATCGTAAGCGACCTGTGTGGTCTGTCATTGACCTGTGTGGTCCGTCTGCGTACTGTGCGCATCAATCACCTGACGTGGTTAAAATTATCCGTTACTATATCTGTGTGGTACTTCCTGCCTATATAACACACCTTTAGTGTTGTGCTTCCTTCTTTCACATTTTCCTTTCTACCTGTACCATATTTCCTACATCATGTCCGTCCAACGCTCCCCGGTTCAAATCACCACCAGATCCTCCAGTCGCCGCAATGCCGGTTCCCGCCCTGTCTCCGATGAAGAAGAAGAAACAACATTTATTTTTCAACCTGCTTCTCACTTCCCTGGTCCATCTGCCCCCCATCTCGATCCAGTCTCTGGAGTTCACTCCTTTGGATCAGCTTCGGACCACCGGGCCAAATCGTCATTGATCCGGGATGAAACGGCTCGTTTTTCCTCCTGTTTTCTCCGGCCTGATGGCACTAACTTTTGTGTATGGTACCGTGAATTAGTGGAAGTAGCCTTCTCCTATCTTTGCAACGAGCGTTTCTTTCTCGACGATCAACGAGGACACCCTTTGGAGCGGGCGGCGCGTAGCATGCTGCTAGGTTTGGTGGACGCATCCATCCAATTTGATCTCTACAATTTCACCAGAAGCAATGAAATGTTGGCCGCCATCAAAGGACGTTTTGGCTCCATCAGCAGGACATCCCAGCTCTCCAAATGGATCAATCTTTTCCAACCCACCGTTCTACCAGATTCCAATGCCAGCGAGCTATCCGTTGCTTTCCGTTCAAAGTTTGAGGATCTATTGGCGGCGGGGATATCCTTATCAAAAGACAACATTTTGGGCCTTATCTTGCAGTCTGCTATCCCGGTAGGTACTGATCTCAGAAACAATTTTGATCAGAAAATCGATATGGAGCTCTCTTGGCACAACAACAAACTACCTTCCTTCAACCGAATGATCAATCTTCTCTCAGACTCCCAGTCTCATCTCAACTCCAGAAATCAATCCCAACACCGTGATCATCCAACCGGTTTTTCTGGACAACCTGATCTTCAGCGGTCCGCTTCGATTGAAAGTCATCCTGGTAATGCCTATGCCCTTGCGGGTCGCCCACAACACCCTGACAATCGATCTCAAATGTGTTTTTGCTGTCACTCTACTACCCACCAAATTGCCGATTGTACCAAACCCCCCCCCGTCCAAACCTTTTCCCAATGTTGTATCTAGCAACCCCAATATTTTCCAAGCCCACTACCCTATAATCACCCCTCCTATCCATTACCGTCCCCAAAACCACGTCCGATTTCAGCCCACTACTCCTCAACGCCCCGCGGATTCTTACCGTCCTAAATACAGGAATGAGGGTAAGCCCAGATTGTATCCCCGAGCTGCGGCAGCCAATGCAACGACCGAACAACCTGTAGACAATGGTATGGACCAAGACCACCTTCCCCTGCCCGAAGCTAGCCATGTGAATCTCATGTCGGATGGATATCCCAAAATCATCTTCAATACTGGCGCTACACACCATATTACTGGCGATAAGTCAGCTTTGTCCGAATTTAAACTACTGTCAAAGAGAATCCCTCTCCGCGTAGCCACTAACGGTGTCCCTAACTTTATTACAGCCACGGGTACAATGACTTTTTGTGGTCAGAATTCAATGGTCATCGTGCTTAGCGATGTCCTGTACTGTAGCAACGCAGGTCACACCTTGATCTCTGCAGCAGCACTCCAATTGGCTGGTCACTCCATCTCTTACACCAACTCGGACGACTCGTTTAAACTTGGTTTCAACTCTGCTGTCTGGGCGACGACATTCCTAGATCCCTCTTCTCGTAAATGGCTGCTTCCTTCTTCTTCTCAAATGTACCCTGTTCTTATTCGACCTTCCTGTCACACTACTATCCCTCACCATTTCTCACTCGTTTGTAATACTGTCACTACTACTCCTATTGAAAGCAACCCATTGTTAAGTTTCCCGCACCCCGTTGCCACTGCCGTTCCCAATTCATCCCTGCCGGTACGTTTGACTACTGCCAAACAAGAGCTGCTAAGTATTCATGAACGGCTGGGTCATACGAGCCTGCAAGTCATACAACGCATGATTAAATCCCAGACAGTATTGGGACTTCCCCTATCTCTGCCAGCGCAGATCCATTGCCCTACTTGTATGATCTCCAAAAATGTGCTTAAGAATAATCTAACGTCCAACCAACGCTCCTTTCTACCGATGGACGTATGGAATGTAGATCTGATTGGGCCTTTTGAAATACCTGCAGTTGGGGGGGGAAGATACGTTTTGACCATTCGAGATTTAGGGTCAAGTTACAGTGAAGTAAAAATCCTAGTTCTAAAATATGAAGCCCCAAAAATACTGATTGAACGTATCACCTTCTTGGAGAAACAAACCGGTCGCTATCTAAAATGTCTTCGGTCAGACAATGGAGGCGAGTTCAATAATAAATCTTAATGTCCTTTTTGCTCACCAAAAGCATAAAAACCAAGTGGGCGATCGCTTACCACCATTACCAGAACGGCTCTATTGAGTGGTTCAATTGAACTCTACATACCACCATTACCAGAACGGCTCTATTGAGTGGTTCAATCGAACTCTACAAGACATGGGGCAAACAGTACTGGCCGGAAGTGGTCTTCCAAAACACTTCTGGGCTTTTGTGTTTATTTGGTCATGCCACCTGCTCAATCGAATCCCTAACAAAAGTAGCGGGGAAGTCACCCCATTTGAATGTATGTTTAATTCAAACCTAGCCTCAATCTAGCCAGGGTGTTCAGTGATACTGCCTACATCCATGTCCCAGCTGAGAAGAGGCGCAAACTTGATGACCACGCTATCCAAGGCAAGGTTGTTGGTTTCCTCGATGAATCAAAGGGTTGGTTATTCTGGATTCCCTCGTCCAACTCCTTCATATCCTCTGCCGTCACATCTTTCATGAAACACAAGCAACCACTACTGTCCGCAGCACCGTCACCCTGCTTAGCTAATATGATGGAATTGAGACTTGGCAATTTTTCTGATGAGGTTACTGTCGAAAAACAGGAAAGTATGGTTGATATGATCCTTTCTTGCGTGCCAGAGTTTTCTGTTGCGGGAGTCCCTGGTACTTACAAACAGGCCATGAAAACTTCGGAAAAAGACGAGTGAAAAATTGCTATCTCCGAAGAGCTCAACAATCTTCACTCTCTTGATGTTTGGGACATACAGAAGGTCCCCGTAGGTACCAAAGTCCTGACCGCGAAGTGGGTCTTTGCTAAGAAAACCAACGACAATGGAGTACTGACGCGTTTCAAAGCCCGGTATGTTGCGCAAGGATACAGTCAGATTACTGGCCTACAATTCAACAAGACATTTGCGCCGACCGCATTGTTTGTATCCATGCGGATTCTCCTGACGCTGGCTGCGGTTAGAAACTGGCCCGTCCACTCCTTTGATTTTGTTGCAGCCTACTTAAATTCACCCATCGATGAGGATCTCTGGGTATCCCCACCCGAGGGTTTGGACTGTCCTCCTGGTTTTGCCTGTCATCTAAAGAAAGCATTATACGGTACGAAACAAGCTGCCCGCTGCTGGTGGAAATTCCTCAGCTCTACCCTTGGCAACCTCGGCTATGTCGCGTCCCAATACGACTCGAGCCTATATGTCCTCAAATCCAACCGCAATGGCTCCATTATTTGGATCCATGTCGACAACGGGATCATCACGGGTCCCTCCGTGGAAATTCTCCGACAACTTGAAGCCTCCCTGTCTCAATCTATCAAAATTAAGTGGCAAGAGGATTTATCCAGCATAGTAGGAGTTTCTGTCTCCCGCACCCCTGGAGGCTTTACCCTATGTCAGCCTAAACTAATTTCCAGGATACTGCAAGACCACTGGGACGGCGCTTCCGCCGCCAAAACTCCTCTACCTTCCGGCAATCTCCCTCCAACCAATCCTACACCCGCGTCAGGAGCCACAGATACCAAGTACCTTGCTATTCTCGGCGCTCTCAGCTATGTGGCTGTTGGTTCTCGGCCCGACATTTCCTTCTCCGTTGATTTCCTTGCCTGCTTCTCCAGTAATCCTTCTGAAGATCACTGGAATTGTCTCCGACATCTCATCAACTATATAGCATCCACCCGAGACCAATGCTTACATATATCCCCCCAAGCATCCGATAAACCCCTGACTGGCTTCGTTGATGCAAATTGGGGGGGGTGAATTCTCCCGTTCAAACTATGGCCTCATTCTATTTTTTATGGTAGCCCAATTCTATGGATCTCTCGCCGCCTGGCTACTGTGGCCTCCTCCACGGCCCATGCTGAGTATATGGCACTAGGCCATTGCACAAAACAGGTCCTTTGGATCAGGAACCTACTATACTATCTCTGTGACTCATGGTTTACAGGCCATGTCTTCTGTGACAACCAAGCGACTGTGACTATCTGCAACAACGGTGCATCTAACAAATGTACTCGACACACCAACCGAGAATTTTACATCTCCAACCAAGCACTCTTTGAGAAAAAGATCAACGTCACCTGGGTGCCGACGGGCAAGCAGTTCGCCGATATCCTGACGAAGAATCTCCCCTGCCCGGTTCACCTTCTTCAGCAACGGGTGGTTACTGGAGCCTTGTTGAGTGGGTACGTAACATACTCAACGTTGGCATCTGTCTACTTTTCCCATTTCTGTCTCTCACTCTCTTCTCTCTCTCTCTCTTTTCATTTCTTTTCTCATAATATCATTACATAATATTATTTGACTATGTACAAAATACACACTATAAATACAACAGTATTCACTTGTATTGTGTTTCTCTTTTCTTTATTCTCATGCAATCTATCTTTTCTAGTTTATCCTAATTATTCGCATACTTAGGATCCTTTACTAACACTCCCCCTGACAACCAGGTGGGGCGTGTACATGTTCACCTTGTACCTGTTTGGCCAGTGACACATGTTTTTCTGGAGTCAAAGCCTTGGTCAGGATGTCTGTGAGTTGTCTTTCTGTCGAAATTCAAGATAGTGTAGCTTTGTTTTCAAACAAAGCTTGGTTAGTAATATAGTACTCTCTCTCAGTATGTCTGGTTCTTTGATTTGAGCTGTCACCCTTCCCTACTTTGATAGCTGCCTCATTATTGCATATCATGTGTCCACAAAATTGTTCTCCCAAGATGTCTTTGATGAGCTGTTGAACCCATAGCATCTGTCTTGTTGCCATCCCAAGTGCCATATACTGGGCTTGACAAGTTGATGCTGCCACAGTGTGTAACCTCCTCGCAATCCATAGGATGGGTGCACCATAGAAAGATAGGAAAATTCCGTAAGATGAACGTTGAAATTCACCACCCCATCTCGCATCACTGTAGCATTTGAGGGGTTTGTCAGTGTCTACTGGTTTGATGAAAAGAAAGCGGTCTCTTGTGTTGGCTAGATAGTTCACCACATGCCTCAGTGCCTTCCAATGATTTGGCGCTGGATTTGCACTGAACTGTACCATGTAATTTACTGCATAAGCAATATCCCGTCTTGTTCCCACCACAAGGTAGCTAAGACTTCCTACCAGGGAAAGACAGTCAGTTGATGAACTCTTGTCACCCAAATCATCCTTTGCAGTCTCCGCAGTATAACCAGATGGAAGCGGAGTCTTTGCAAGAGACTTGTTGTCCCAGTGGTATTGCAGGATCTTGTCAATGAGTTTCTTCTGACAGGAATTGGCCCGGTGATCTGTTGACTTCAACACCTACTATTGTCTTGACACCATCCTGCCATTTGATCTCGAGGCATTCTTTGAGGTCGCGTTCCAGCTTTTGTAGTATGACATCACTGGAGCCGGTGACTACCCCGTCGTCCATGTGTACCCAAATCGGCCATTCTGGCTGGCGTGATGTAATATGTAAATGTGCTGTAATATTTAAAGAGAACTGTTGAATTGGCTTGGTGAGTATCCCAGATCTTTTAATTTACCCTGTAGATGTTTCCACCAACACCTGGCCGCCTGTTTCGTGCCATACAGAGCTTTCTGAAGTTTGCAGGCATATCCCTTCACATCTAGTCCTTTGGGTGGTCAACCCCAAACATCTTCATCTATAGGTGAGTGTAGGTAAGCAGCAACAAAATCAAAAGAATAAACTGGCCAATTACATTTGGCTGCTACCGTCAGTAGGAGGAGTAGCAAAACAAATGTTGCCATGGGCGCAAAGGTTTCCATAAATTCCACTTCTGGCGCTATTTGCGCATATCCTTTTGCTACATACATAGCTTTGAGATTGATAAGCTTCCCATCTTGCATGCACTTTTTGACAAAAACTCATCGCGCCCCCATTACATGTTTTCCTTGCGGCACCAATTCAATGGTCCATATTTTGTGGCGGAACAGGTTCTGGAGTTCCTCCTGTATTTCCTTTAGCCAGCCTTCCTTCTCCGGATGTTGTAGGATATCCTTGTAAGTCCTTGGCAAAACTGGTGGTGATTTGGTGACATTGTCAATCTTGTCTTGCAAGAGCTCCTGTTCCTGTACAATCAGCTCATCCATGAAGTCCCCAAGTTCAGCCGCCATGACAAATCAAAGAGCTTGTGGCGCGGATTTCAAGTTTGGATCTATGCTGTCTTTGGCAGGTTCAATGTTTTTTATCACGGTTTTTGTACCTGTGGTCAGCTTCATCGGGTCGTCAGCAAATTGAGCCCATGCTGAGTTGAAAATCTTGTTGCTCAATGGGATCCAGAACATCCACCCTTTGCTCCCGTCCACATATCCAATCACATGTGCCTCAATTGCACAATCATCCAGGCATTGTCTCTTTTCTGGAGGTGTCAGTACAAAAGCCTTGCTGCCGAATATTTGGAGGTGATCTACGGAAGGAGTATAACCAAAAAAGGCTTCAAACAGCATCTTATTTCCACTCACTTTGTTTGGAATTATCTTCAGAGTGTAGCTGGCCCACAGGAAAGCGAATCCCCAGAAACTCTTTGGTAGATTTCTGTCGGTCAGTACTGATCTTCCCATGTCCAAAACGGATTTGTTGTACCACTCTATTGCACCATTTTGATAGTGGTGGTAGGGCAAGGATCTCTCAGCCTTGATCCCTTTTCCCTTCAGAAAATTGGCAAGTATTTTTGACTCAAATTTGCCCCCATTGTCTGACCTAACATATTTGACTTGCTTTCCTGTTTCCGTCTCAAAACATAAAATCTGATCTATCAGAAATTTCGTGGCATCACTCTTCTCACTCATAATATTGATTTCACTGTAAGAACTTTCAAGGTCTCGGATGGCAAGTACATATCTCCCATTGCCAAAGGTTGGAATTTCGAAAGGTCCCATAAGATCACATGCAATTATTGTCAGCCACCAAGATATTACATGTAGTATGTAACATGTAATACTTGAAACTGCAAGCTTAAATAATTATAATTATTCTTTATTTTTATTATTATCTTTTATTACATTGACAGTCTTAACAAAATGGAAATTGGACAGTAGCATTATGTCAAATTCTGCAATAGTCTAACAGGTAAAGACTGAATCAGTAATAACTGTTATAAACATAAGGACCTGAGTTCAAGCCATACTCATGACCACATTCAATAAAAACATTTGTTTGAATTATATCTATTTTTTACCAAAATTAAGTTATAATTTAATTAATGAAAATCTTTGGCAAATTAATTTTCAAACATGCAATAAATGGATAAAGAACCATTTATTGGCATAGTTTTCTTCTTGAAAATCCTGGAAGATCCAAGATTAACACATGGTAATTTATAGTATAAAATTACACATAAATCAAGGTAAATCTTTATGTAAAATATATTAATTATGCAATAATAACTTATAAATTAATTCCCACCTGTTTAGCTCTCCAGAGCAAGCGCTTTTCCAAGCACTAACCCCAAAGGAAGCTATATGTACATGTGATTAATAATTATTAGGGGGTATCAAATATGACCAAATCCACAATTGAAACCAGTGGATTAAGTTTTCAAATAAAATTTCACTTTTGAGAATTTTGAATCATTTTGTATTAATATCCATTGTTTTTAAAAATGGTGGATTTTCAAAACCAGTTGATTAGATAATGGTGGATTTGGTCATATTTGATACCCCCTATTTAGTTCAATTAAGAAAAATAAACATTAAATTAATTTAATTAATGTGAAATAACTATGGCATCATTTTAATTAAAAATGACACCATTTTTCACATCAGATCACGAACAAGGTGCTCATTTCCCCCTGGTGATCTTACCCTGATCACTGCTTCCAAGAAGCTTGTGAAATAATAATTATTTTATTATTTAAGAGGAGTTTTCTTCACTAAATTGAAGATCACCTCCCCATCAACTTTAACCATTACTAGATAACTTATTATAAGCTACCAAGGCGTACACCTTCTCCTGTAAGTCAGGAGGACTGGCCTTTTATTACTTATAACTATCTTTAGTAGTTAGAGTTCTTCAAAACCCCTCCCAATTAAATTAATACTCTTAATTTAATTGGAAGAACCGTGTTAAAGTCTGGTTAGCCCTTCTGAGGATATTTATTCCCATAACAGAAGTCTGGCAGCAGGGTAGTAACCTGTTTTTTTTAATACTTAGTGTTTTTAACAAAACACCAAAGTAATTTTGCTTATAGTTATTTTTATTACACTTTTTTAAGTGTAAGACCTTTTATTCCTTACTGTACACACCACTATTTGTGGAATAGAGTCCAGTTTGTTGACAATTATCCTGAGATTTTGCAACAGACGGTGTGTTGGAAGCAAGTGACTGGATCTAGTTCCCTTTGCAATCATGCAGACGGGGCATTTAATTTCACCCTTTTGTATATTCACCGGTAGACCAACTCCAAGTCTTAGCTTGATCATCTTCCTTATTCTTCTCAGCCCAGCGTGACGAAAAAGGTGATGCCAGCAAAGTAGAGTAAGCTCATCTTTAGTGAGGTCAGAAGCATGCCAGTTGAACTGGTGCTTATCTACTGGAAATTGAAAGATGAAATCATGTGCATTATCATTGGCATTGGGAGACGGAGTCGAGGCATATATTGCAGGATTGGAAACATGAGAAGCATGAGAAAGAGATGAGTTGTGACGTGACGTAGAATGATAACGCTGGGTGGCGTGTGTTAGAACAAGACTTGGACATAGTGAAGAGGGCCTGATTGGATGTGGGAGGGTCCAGCATCTCATGTGTATGTCCAAAGGACTTTCTAGCAGGACTTCACCGTTGGCTGATTTTAAAAGAAAGGTATTGGTCTGTGAATCATATTCAATGATTAGCTTGGCCCTTTTTAGTGCCAATGGGGAGATTAGCATAGAACAAGATTTCTCACAAAACATCACTCCTTTAAAGGAGACGTTTGTTCCATTCTTCCCAGGAAAAACTAGTGTCCCCACTCATGTTATGTAGTTGTTGCAACCGTCAGTTGCTACCCGCAAAGGTATGGGTTTGGAGAGGGGGGTGAAGTCAAATAGGGCGGACCTGCAACCAGTCAAATGGTTAGATGCCCCGGTTCCAGAGATAATCTCCGAGGCTGCTCCTATGGCATTGGCTGTGGCTTCTCACAACATTTGGAGCTCGGCCAGCTCATCCTTGACAGTGCCTACATCCACGTTTCTGGCCATAACAGTATTTTGTCTCTTGTGATAATTGGGTTTGTATGAGTCATACGGACAAATGTTGGGAGCGGGAGGTCTAGGACTTTGGTTCTGGGGTGCATTGGATTTGGTGAAAGGCGCGGAATGTGGTGTGCGTCTCAAATGGTGATAGAAGGGGTTTGGATGGAAAGGGGGACCGTAGGGAAGGAAATTGGGGGATACAACAATGGGGCAGTAGGGTTGATAGCCAGAAATGGGATGAGGTGGAAATCTGTTAACGGGTGGCTGGTATTGATGGTTGGCGGGAGCCTTCTGTTTAGCCGGGCATTTGGAAGCCCAATGGCCAGATTGTTTGCATATGTGACAGCTGGTGTTTTGGACTGCGTTGGCGGATATTTCAGGTTGATGAATCTATTGGGTTTTGGGTTCTTGGCCCATGGGTGCAGCAATCAAGTAAGAGGAAGGGAGTTCTGGGGGTTTTGTGTCATGAGAAGAATTGGTAGTAGAGAGAGAAACTTGTTGGCTACAAGCATACCATATTTTCAAGAGTTCCTTGAAAGAGGGTTTTGTATTCTTTGCCAAGTTGAACATGGTTGTCTCCACTTGTTGATTGAATTCACGCTTTGCTGGTCTGTCTCAGAGGTTGCGCTGGAAGATGAGACCCATGATGTGATCTGGTGTGATGTCAATGTTGAGGTTCTTCAGGTATGAGACTGTGTTGCGTAACAAAGGGCCACATGCCGCGACGGTGGGAAAAGATTGTGGATCATGTTCTAGGAGTTGGCCAAAAGCAGCAAGTTGGGTTGACCGGCAGACCAACAAGAACCTGGATTTGATCACCGAGAAAGCAGATTGACAGTTTGATTCAGGCAAATTTTTTTCTTCAAGTGAGGGATGAAACAAATTAAGAAGAATAGTGCGCCCTATTTTCTCGTCATGGATATTTGAGTTTGATTTGGTGAAGAAGTTGGCGTCCCACAGAAACTGAAACACCAGTTCTTTGATCCTTCTAGCCCATTTTTGGTAGTTTGAGCCATTGACCAGAAGACAATCACGTTCACGGCATTGGTTGACGGCTGCATTTATGGTGGCTGCAGTAGCTTTGCGGTCTTTGAACACAAGGTGTTTTTTCTTGGTCTCCTCAAGAGTGAGTTTGAGTTGTAGCTGACGTTGATTCAAAGTAGGAGAGTGAGTTTGTGGTTGGGGTAGTGGTGTGGGGGTAGAATCAGGACTTCGGACATGTTGAGGATAGGTGTGTGTGGGAGTTTCTGACATATGTGGGGGTGTTTGACAAGAGAAATCTGGATGTGGGTACGGGAACAGATAGTACGGATATGGGTTATGGTTGAGAAGAAAAGTTAGGCATAGCCGGATTTGGGGAGAAGTTGGGAGGGGGATGGTAGCAACAGAAGTGTTGGCTGGAATGGGTTTGATGATAGGGGGTTCAGGCTTGGAATTTGGATTAGGATTATGGGAAGGATTTTTAACAATAGGATTTGCAGGAGGGGAGTTTCTTAGTGGAATAGTGAGTCAATCTTTGGGAGGAGAGTTTTCAGATTTGGGAACATTAGGAGAAGTTAAAAATGGAATGTTGACATGGTCTTGATTCTGTATAGCTTGGGTACGGATAAGATTATGGGTACTAAGGCCCGTTTGTGATTTGGTTGTAGGTGAGTTGGTGCGGGATTGGCTCTCTGAAGATGGTCCGGCTTGTTTGGACATGATAGATGATATGTGTTGAGTTTTCAGTCACCCGCTATCATTGAAGTTCACGGGTATCTCCTCTTCTGTGAAATACTTGTCAAGATTCTCAGCTCCCTTTTTAATCAAGACTCAAGATCTTCACTTCCATTAAATCTCAAGTTACATCAACCTAACCCTCAAGACCTGAATATGTAAAGTCATACTCCATTCCTGCACTCACATACATTAATCTAACAACCTCAATCATCAATTTTTTTTTCTTCTCAAGATCAAGCATCAACTAGATATAGTTTACAGGCAGCTCTTTCTTCAAAGCTCACTTTCCAACAGTATATGTTTGTCATTATCACTTTTTCCTCTCACTCTTTCCTCTCACTCCTTCTTCTCTATCTGCGTGTTCTTTTTTCTTTGTGTTTGATGTGAAAATATCTGATCTCTGTTGTTTCATCTTCTTCATAGACTGCTGAACTATTTATTTTGCTTCCTAACTTCTCAAATTCAAATAACTCACTATTCCCACTTCAACTTTCCATCATTAGTGGTATGCAACAATTTTCTCTTTTTCTATCTTATATCTGAAAACTATATCTCATCTTATCTTGTTGTTTTCTAGTCTGGTTTCTGCTTTGATAATTTAATCGTAATTCTATTGATATGTAGAAAAGAAAGGGAAAAAATAGACTTTGGATAGACAAGCTCTGTTGCCTTGTACCTAAACAAGAGGAATAATATGCAAGAATATACTCCGGACCACCAATCTGTCCGTACAAAAAGAGCAAGCCTTAACTAGCCAGGAGAAAGCTTGGTCTCGACAGAAGACCAAGTGGAACGTTTCCAGAATCACAACAAGGTTTCAAACTTGTTGGTACCTTGCTAACTTTTCTTTGCTGGGTTGATTCTGTTGGAAGATTTTTAGAATGTTGCATGATGATTGAAAGGTTGATCAAAATCAAGAATATTTAAGGCTCATAACCTGTTGTGATGAGGTCACAAGACACAAAGATAGTTGCATATGAGAGAGGGAAAAACACTATAAATAGTATGTACATGCTACACAGCAGTCGGCCTTCCTAGGACTAGGTATAAGCATACCTATGTCCTAACAAATACACTAGAAGAAAAACTGTAAAACTGCCAGAAGTTGGCATGCATCATACTTCAATGTAACTGCCATTGTAACTCCATGTACCTCCATCAAACCCCTGCATACAGACTGTGCATCAAGCCTTGGTTGAAAAAACCTTTGAGAAAGGTTTGAGTATCAATACAATCTTTCCTTGAGCTTCTGCATGTCAAATTCTGGCAGTTTCTAGAGTTTTTCTTGTAGTGAGAAGTACCTGTATGCTTATGTTAAATTGCACATATGCTTAAACCCCATTTTCAGTCACAAAAATGAGGTGCTGCGTAAACCTGATGAGTTGGTGTAAGTGAGGCACAAGGATCTCCAAGCCCACATGTTGAAGGCTGTGCAGCCTAGCAACCCACATGCCTACCTGCACACTCAAATTGGGAAGGGTAAAGCCCCCAGGCAGGTGGACAAAGCCAAGGTAACCAATCCCACATAGCACACAGGCACCAAAGCCCACACAAGGCCAAATGTGTGATAAAAAGCATCCCAGCACCCTCATTACATATGTTACATATGTAATAAGGAGTAACCGGGACAAAAGTAAGCCATAATACAATATGGAAGTAAAGGGAAAATATTTTTCCCACACAAATCATGTGTAAAGACCATAGAAAGGTAATACTGTGGCTTATTCTGTAGTAAAATCACAGAGAATTAACCCACAATTATTACCACATAAACACTACAAGTATACCAAAAATCCATACTCTTATCTTACAATAATGTATACATATAATGAAAAATATATTGGACCTGGTGACTGATACCCAAGGCTCAAGCCTCTGTAGTGCCACCAGGTGGGCCAAAACCTGGCCAGAGAGCCCACAACTTGGCCTTTGGCACCCATAGGGAGCCCAGAACCATTTAAGGAGCTTGTAAACTGCCCAAAGAAGGCTCTTCATGCTTTAAATTACCTACTAGTCACTTAAACACATTCTACAATAGTATTAATCTTGTTCTATTGTTAGGTAAGGCCTTAGTAGCTATTCTATGGCCCTGGTTTCCCTTTATAAACTCTACAGTCACCACCCATCTTCACCAATGAATGTTCCAAGCGCTCACAAATCTCCTGTTTCTACCCTGAAAATCCTGAAGCACACCTAGGGTTATTACTAGTATGTAATCACCCTCCTTCTCTTGAGAATCTTCCGCATTTTGTGTCTGGGATTTAAAACAGCGCTGTGCAATTGCATTCTGGAAGATACCTTAGAAAGATCTCAACTACCCCTGATTTATCAGGCACCTTGAGTTTCAATTCTATTAAATTTATTTAATATAGGGCATTAATAAAACAAACCCAGTTTTTCCGTGTTTACACCCAGTTTTCTGCGCAATTGCGGCTGCGCAGTGCACCTGGTTTTCTGGGCGCGCACCCAGTGTTCTTTTAGTTTGTAATTTTTATTTAATATGCATATGGAGGGCGGCATTTGATGCGCGCAACCTCCCCTTAAAACCAGTAAGGCACCCCCACATGGCATGTGGATTCAAGAGCCAGCAAAACAACAAAGAGGCAAAAAAAGCACAGTACCTTCATTACATATGATACATATGTAATAAAGATTACTACAAACTAGAAAACATATCAATATTATTGTATGCATTAAAATAAGTACAATAAGTATCAAACAACAGTGGAAAAAAGTACTGTGGCTTGTTATAAAAATACACATAAGCCACAAATACTAATCATACAAACCAGTACTAATGTACTACAAGGCTGTAATTAATAAATTAAACATACTAAAATAAATAAAACATATGCAAAAAAATTAATATGGAACCTGGTGACACATACCCAAGGCATAAGCCTCTGTAGCATCACCAGGAAGGCCAATACTTAGCCAAAGTGCCAACAAGTTGAACTTTAACACCCATAGGGTCCCCAGAGGGATTTCAAGACCATTTAAGGAGCTTGCCTATTTCCATTTCTTTGTCATGAAATCTGATAATGAGTCACTTTCATAATCAGTAATTGTTTTCAATGAATTCTTCACCCTCTAAAGTGTAGGAAACCATTTCAAAACTCCCTGAATATCTTGAAAGACAAATGTGAAGGTGTTTGGAAATAAATTGTGTCCAAAAATCATAAAAATCCAACAAATGATTTTTAAAAAACACATTAAATTCTACCCTCCTTCTTGAAAACAATTAACATGTTGGGAAATCCTGAAAATTAAGCATGCAAATACAGATTTTTGATTGCTTTACTTGCACATTTACAGGATCCTAATTGAGCAGAGTGGACCAGCTTTGACCTCAGACAGGGGAATTTATCACTCCTGCTATACTGAAAGAGTAGTGATGAGGTTAACACCAATCAAGAAAATTTAAAGGGGCCCCTGAGAGTTTTCTAAGTTCCTACAAGGCTTAACCCAACATCGCTACCATCTCTTCAAACCCATGTTATTTAATCAGTTGCCAAACTCAAAGGGGGGTCATTCAGGTGCCCCAGCGAGTTCGGAGAGTTCCTACAAATTGCAATCAATTCACAATCCTTACCTGATTGGTGTCACCCTCATCATAAATGAGGATTTGTGATGCGGGTGACACCAATTAGGTATTTTGCAGTTACTTTTAATATAGCAGGAGTTAAAGAACCAAACAACTTTTGGTTTCCAACCAAGGAGTCAGAATCACAACCACGTGATATGACAATGCAACAAGATGAAAGCAGACCTGACAATAGAAATAAGAAGACATGAGATACATAGAGATGATATAAGATGAAGATAAAGTGAACTAGTCCAAACCTGTTGACAAGAGAAAAATGTGTGAGACAATTGAGTGAGCACAGAGACTTGAGATGAAAACAATAAAATCAAATGAGAAAAAGAAAAAGAAGAAATACAAATTGAAATAAATTTATTCTTTTTAATATTTGATTGTTAGGTTTTCCCTTTGTCCATCTCACTGCCGCCTTTCTGTGTGCCTTGCTGCAGTAGGGTGAAAATAGATCATTGGACTGTAAGTTCAACAGCAGTGATAAATTCCCCTGTCTGAGGTCAAAGCTGGTCACTCTGCTCAATTAGGATCCTGTACTGGTGCAAGTAAAACAATGAAAAATCTGTACTTGCACAAGTGAATAAATCAAAATGCTGTTTTAAATGCTTTATTTGAGCAAGTATAGCAATCAAAAAAGCTTGTTTTCAATTTCAATTTCAATTTTCATTTTTTTGTTTTTTGTTTTTTTTTTCAAAAAAAAATTGTTTTTCATTCAGGTATCAATGGTTTTCAAAAATGGTGGATTTTCAAAACCAGGTGATTAGATAATGGTGGATTAAGTTGTATTTGATATCCCCTATTGAAATGCCTTTGATGTTAAATGGTGGATCTTGGGATGACACCGTTCTTGGGACCTTATTTGAATTATCAGAGGCATGAAAATCCTAATTTAGAAGCATCAAAGCCTCAACACAAGAAAAATTGTGCAAGGGAAAACTTTAACCATTCCCACACCCTTTTCTTTGCTCAATCACATCACACCAACTATTGGTAATAAAAAAGTAGGGATGTAATCCACCCACAAAATTCTTTTCAGATTGTTCATTTTACTGGATCTAAAGTTTTGGTCCTGGTTTCAATTCAAACACAAGAAAGAAGTTGGATGTCTCTTCTAAGATCTGTAATGCAGCAGTATTTTACCTGTTGAAGCCATAACAACAGCTTTTTATTCAGAAGCCATGTTAATTGGTGAAACCAACAGTTAGCGGGCAAAACAAATTGGCTATTTGAGCATAGTGCAATGGGAAAGCTTCAGCTAACAGCTAAAAAAAATCAGCTAACAGCTAAAAGTTAGCATAGCATAGCTTAGATCTAATTCTGCTACACTAACGGAAACTTCAAAATGTGTTAGCAACAAAACAATTACGCTACTTGTTAGTTTAGCGGTTATTTTCCAAAGCTAACACTACAAAAAATTGGACTGCAAAATTTCTTGCTACGCTAACTGTTAGTTTAGTGGAGTGTAGCATCAGCTAACACTACAAATTTTCTGGAAAACAAACCCCCCGCTACTCTAACAGTTAATGGCCAAATAGCGTAGCATAGCATAGCGGCCCACCGTGTTTACCACCATGCAATTTCTACCCCATAAAACCTGTATGACCTTTGACCCCAAATATTAGATTCAATTTCATCAAAGACACTTTTTACCTAGAAATTTTTAGATATCCTTGCCATTAAACCTTTTACACAAACCATTTTTCCCACACAACTCCTTCTCAAACACTCCCCATACCTCAGAGGTACTAATTGTCAGCTTATAAGTACTAGTAAGTCTAAGATTAAAATAGAAAAGCCACACCTTTTATTTTATTCTTAGTTTTACAATCCTCCCCATCAGCATTAGTCAGGAAGGCAGCTCTTATATCAGCACCTTTTTCTTAACTTACATTAGTACTAGTGTAGTTATACATTTCCCTTCCAAGCTCTATTCTGGCCTTAAAGTAGTTCCCCATTGGAAAAAACAATCTTGACCAAAAGCCCCATGAACTTCTAGGTTACTCCAACTCTGACTGGAATGGATCAAAGGCCTGGAACTCATACACAGGGTTCATAATCTACTACAACAGCACTATTGGCTGGCACAGCCACAAACAAGATGTAGTTGCTCTCTCATCTGCGGAAGGGGAATACATAGCCCTAACCAAATGCAATCAAGATCTCCTGTGGGCTGCCAAAATCCCAGAATAAATCATCCCTAAGTGAAACCAACTCTCACCTTATACACCAACAACCAAAGTTCAATGCAAATTGCCAAAAACCCAATCTATCATCACGGCACTGGCCACATGAATTTCTGTTACCACTTCATCCAAGACCATATTGATTCTAAAACAATTCATCTCAAATATATTCCATGTACAATTCTCCTCACCAAAAATCTCACGGGAAGCAAAACTGCCAAACACGCCACCAGGCTCCTAGGAAAGCGTTATGGTCTGATCTGTGGAGAGGAAGGCTCTGGGGTTCTGGGGTTTCTGGGGTTTTGGGATCCTATAATGTAGATTGCAGGATGAGGAAGAGATGTGGATCCTCGTCCTGACAGACTATATAGTGGTCTGTCTGTGACATGTACGTGATAAACTATCTACATGTGGTGCAGGCTTTGGTGCGGGCAGGCCCGCAATACGGCTCATGACATTATCCCCCTTTTAATGCTAAATCCTCCACTCGTTCTCCAATCAAGAAAAAAGAAAAAAATTCCACCTCTTATCAATTTTGTTTCTCACGTCCTTCTCCGCCTCCGCCGATGAATACCCGCTGCGCCTGGAAATCTTGAGTTAAATCCCGCTACTAATTCTTTGCAATTCTTCAAGTTCTCCATTGGTTCCCATGAGTTGTCTTCCGTTCCAAATCCCTTCCAGCTGACCAGGTATTGGGTCTTCCCGTGTCGTCTTCTACAGTCCAGTACCTCTTTGACTTCCCACTCATCCCCGCCGTCCGCTGTAATTGGTTCCAGGTCTTCCCTCCGTCGTTCCGCAATTTTGTCGGGTCTGTGTTTGCGGAGTATTGATACGTGAAATACGGGGTGTACCCCCCGCATGGATATAGGGAGTGTTAGCTTATACGCGGATCTTGAGATTCTGTTACAGATAGAGAAAGGTCCCAGCCATCTATGTTCTAATGTTGGGCTGGGGCGGGTCGTTGAAATGTTGCGTCCGTCTAGCCATACTTCGTCCCCTACATCCCATTCCGGTGTTTCCCTTGTTGTCTTGTCAAATTGGCCTTTCATTGTTTCTTGCGCCTCTTCTAAGCAATCCTTGAGTTCTCCTTGGACCTCCGCAAGTTTGTGTAGAGACTGTAAAATGGAGATGTGTCTGGTGAGATTCGAACTCACGACCTCAGCTAAGCTGAGACACATGCTAGAGTGCTGCCTTTACCAACTAGGCTACAGACGCTTGTGACTGCCAGGGTGTTGGTTGGTAGTGCTCATGGTTCAGCTGGTGATACATCATGGTAGCAGACTAACAGGCAACTCAACACCCCCCCTTGCTACATGATGTGGAGAGTGGGAATTGAACCCAAGAGGTATGGGGATTAGACCCATTAAGTGTGGGGATGTGACCCAGTAAGTGTGGGGATGTGACCCAAGGAAGGATGGGGGTTTGGACCCATGTAGGTGTGGCCGCTGTGGGAATTGAACCCGGGACCTTGATGTAGGCTTAGAGGGGTTTTTGGTCTTACATGAAGCATTCACATCATCATCAAGTCTCTTATGTAAGCGAGTAGCGCTTAGGTAGAATCTGGGCTCATAACCTGTAGAGACTGTAAAATGGAGATGTGTCTGGTGAGATTCGAACTCACGACCTCAGCTAAGCTGAGACACAAGCTAGAGTGCTGCCTTTACCAACTAGGCTACAGACGCTTGTGACTGCCAGGGTGTTGGTTGGTAGTGCTCATGGTTCAGCTGGTGATACATCATGGTAGCAGACTAACAGGCAACTCAACAGTTTGCGGAGTTGTTCCTCTACTGCGAGGATGCATTGTTCTGTTGAGGGGGTTCCGCTATATGCCGGGTTGAATCCATAGTTGGCTTTGAACGGGGAAAATCCTGTCAATGTGTGGTCGTTGTTGTTGTAAGCAAATTCGGCCATTGGGAGGAGTAGGGCCCAATCGTTCTGTTGGTAGCAAACAAAGTGCCGCAGGTATTGCTCGACTGCTTTGTTGGCAATTTTGGATTGTCCATCTGTCCTTGGGTGGTACGCTGTGGATGGCTGTAGTCTAATCCCCATGTGGGAGCTCAATTCACGTGTGATTTGGGAGATAAAAATACTTCCCCGGTCTGAGACAATTGTCTTGGGGGTTCCATGGAGTTTCCATACATGTTCTGCCATCAGTTCCGCTAGTTGCTCCGCGTTCATGGTTATCTTGCATGGGATGAAGTGGGCCATCTTGGTCAGTCGGTCTACTACTTTTAGTATGCTGTCACTCAAGCGGGATTCAGGGAGATCAGTGATCAAATCATAGCTAATGTCCGTCCATGGGCCTGCGGGGATTGGGAGGGGTTCTAATGTTCCGAACGGCCATCGGGTGCTAGATTTGACTCTTTGGCATGAATCACAGCCGTCTACGTACTGGTTGACAAATCTCTTCATTCCATTCCACACAACACTTCTCCGTACTAATGCCAACGTGCGGGATCTGCCTGGGTGGCCTGCAGACTTTGTGTCGTGTCGACTTTTGAGGATCATTGTCCGCAATGCCAAGTCCGCTGGTACCACTATCCGTCCCTTGTCATAGAGTACCCCGTTGGCTTCTGCATACCTGTTGTGGTCCCCTGTCGGTTTCTGTAACAGCTTAATCCAGCCAGCCAATTTTGGGTCATGTGGGGTCAGCTCTCTAATCCTGGCAATGATTTCGGCTTCAGATAACGCTAGGTCGTCCATTCCCGCATCTTCCAAATCAGTCCCCATCACGTCCACCTCAAACCAATGTTCCCCGTCTTCCATTTGAATTGATTCGTCCAGAAACCAGCTGTCCAATTCCGCACATTCCGCAAGCTCCTCAAACGTCCGCTCTGTGATGTTACCTGGCTTCAAAAGCTGACCAAAGGTCAGCTTTTCTCCAGGTGCTGGGGCGAGGTCCGGTCTGCGGGATAGGGCATTGGGTTTTGCCGATTGGCGTCCTGGTCGGAATATGATCTCAAAGTCAAAACATCCCATGGTCTCCGCCCATCTTGCCTGTCTTCTTGTGAGCTGCTTGGTTGTCATGAAGCTTTCCAAATTACGGTGATCGGTGTATACAATTGCCGTCAAGCGGTGTGGGTTCCCCTCCAGGTATTGCCGCCACTCTTTGAAGGCAGCCACAATAGCCAGTAACTCTTTGTCAAAGATCTCATAGTTGCGTTCTGCCTGTACAAGGGATCGGGACAGGTAAGCTACTGGGTGAAGTTCCTGGTCCTTGGTGCAAACCTGGGACAGTACCGCGCCAAGCGCGAAATTGGAGCAATCACATTCGAGGACAAACGGTTTGTACGGGTCCGCAATTTTCAGGATTGGAGCGGATGTGAAGGCGGTTTTGAGGGATTCAAACGCGGAGTTGCACTTGGCGTCCCACACGAAGGGGGTTTCTACTCTTGTCAGGTTGTGGAGCAGTCTGGTCTTTCCTGAGAAATGGTCGATGAATTGGCGGTAAAAATTAGCAAATCCAATGAATTGTTGAAGTTCGGTGACATTCTTCGGTGCGGGCCAGTCGGTTACTGCTTGTACCTTTGCGGGTTCCATTCTGATCCGGTTGCATGATATCAATAATCCTAGGTATTCTACTTCCGGCCTTGAAAATTCACACTTTTTGGGTTTCAGCCACAATTTGTACTTGCTCAATGTGTCCAGTATACTGCCCACCGCTTCCGCATGGTCCAACCCTTTCCGCGTGTAGATCATGATGTCATCTAGGTATGCAGCGGTGTCTTTCCCAATCCGTCCGAGGAGGATTTCTTGCATGAAGTATTGGAAGTATCCTGGCGCTCCCGTGGGACCAAAGGGCATGGTAAGCGGGGCAAATTGTCCTGCCCTGCAGATGAAAGCCAGCTTATCTTCGTCGCCTTCTGCAACTCTGAGGTTTCCATATGCGTTGCGGAGGTCGAGCTTTGTGAATGTGTCCGCATCCAAAAGGCTGTAAACTAAGTCCATTGTCAGTGGGAGCGGGTACTTGTTCTTCACCGTTACCGCGTTGAGTCTCCTGTAGTCAAAACAGGGTTGCAGGTTTCCGTCCTTCTTTCCAGTGAATAGTACCGGTGCCGCCCACGGGGATGTGGTCCGTCGAATGGTCCCGCTTGTCAGTCCTTCGGCAATCATAATATCAAGTGCCTGGTTCTCTGCTGGAGATAGCAGGATGATTCTTCCGGCCTGTGGGGTGGCTCCTGGGATCAGATCTACGCGGAAGTCATACTTTCTTCGCGGGGGAAGTCTCATGGCGCTTGATTTCCGGAACATGTCAAGGTGTCAGTGGTAGCACTGCGGTACTAATTCTTCCGTAGTCCGCTCCGCAGTCGTGGCTTTCCCTTTTGCTGCCAATCGGGCCAATGTCGACCACAATGTTTTGGCCGTGCTGATCACTGCAGGGGTATGTCCTAGGGGGGAAAGAGGCTTGCCAGCTGTTTCGGGATTCAAATGCGGGGGAGATCTATCAGACTCACATTGCGGGGGTGTTATTGTGCTAAAAGCACACACCCCCTCGTCACTAATCCTAGCTTTCCCCATGGGCCTGTAGACCGTATGCGGGGATGTTGGCGGAGAGGACGATACTGCCTTGGCAGTAGCAATAATTTCATTGGTAACCTGGTCAGAGTGTCGAGTCTTGGGGTTCTTGGCGGGGCTTGGGAATCTATCTACAAGGTGTACAAGCTTGCCAGCTGTCTTGGGCGGTAAAGTATGGGGTGGGGGGTTGTCAAACTCACATTGCGGGGGCGTTATTGTGCTGCAAGCACACACCCCCTTGTCACTAATCCTAGCTTTCCCCATGGGCCTTTCGACCTTCTGCGGGGATGTTGGCGGGTAGGAAGATACTGCTGCAGCAGTAGCACTCGTTTGATTGTATACGGTTTCATCGGGTACGTGGTTGGGGTGTTGGGTTTCGGGATTCCATGTGGGGTTCTGGGGTCTATCTACAGGGTGTACAAGCTTGCCAGCCGTTTTGGGAATGATGTGGGGGATAGGGATATTGAACTCACATTGCGGGGGCATTATTGTGATCAAAACACACACCCCCTCGTCAATCTTCCTAGCTTTCCCCGACTCGCCGGTTGGGGTGTTTTTCGGAATAGACAAAACCGCCAAAGCGGCCGCAATGTCCGGGGTCCATAGGGTACGGTTCGTCCAATTGATTTGGTGTCCATATCGGGGGATCCAGGGCATCCCTAGGATCCCATCATACAAGTCTTTCAGTCGTGTAATGATGAATCGGGACGGGCGGGGTTCGTCGTTCAACATTAGGTCTATCTCATGGGTTGCTCTGCTTGCGGACCCGTCAAATCCAAAGACGGTTCGCCCTGAGGCCGAAGCGGCCTCAAGGAGTCCCCATCGGGATGCGTACAATTCACTCAGAACGTCGTGGGTTGCTCCGGAGTCTATGAGGAAGGATAGGGGGGGATAGGGGCTTTGGGGTGTGGCTCTGGGAGTTGTGATGGTGCATGAAAGGAAACATCGGGGATCAATTTCATTTACATGTAATGTCTGACTAGCACCAATACTGCATGACAGCTCCTCTACGCTCGGGAAGGGCACAACCTTCATTCCCGAGCGTCTCCATTTTTTGACTTATTGGCCCGTCCCTTGTTCACCTTGTCCGCCTGTCCCTCTGTTTTAAGCGCCGCCAATCCATCGGCTAGCTGTCGGATCTGGTCCTCGAGTGCGGAGACTGAGGAAGGTGTCCGTCCTTTCCCTTTCTTGTTTGGACACTCCCGAGAGATATGTCCTCGCGTCCCGCAGCGGAAGCAAAGTCCTTCCCGCATCATGCGGGCCTTCTTGTCCTCGGACAGTCAGCCGCTGATCGCAGATGTGTCCATGGTGTCGGGATCTGGCTGAGTCTTCGCAAATCCAGTGGTTGTTTCCGCCCCGTGCATCTCCGAATCAAGCTCCATGGCTAGACCCGCTGCCTCATTGACAGTGGTGAAAGTGGTGCGGGCCAGTACTAGTGCCGTCCAAATGTTGTGTTTTAAGCCCTGCCGGTATTGGCTGATGAGGGTTGGGACGTCCCATCCGGTGGCAGTAGCGTGGGTGAGGAATGTGTGGGTGTAGTCGGCCACTGTCCTTGTCTGTCGTAGCGCTCGCAACGCCCGTTCCGCCTTTCCTTTCTTCTCGGAGTCAAAATACATTGTTCCAAAATCCTTTGTCCACCTGTCGTACGAGAAGTCCGCCCCTTCCGTGACTAGGTCGATGTACGGGGCGGACCACACGGCGGCGGGTCCGGTAAGGTAGGACGCGGCAAATAACAGCTTTGTCCTGTTGTCAGGGAACATGGCGCTGTTGACCAATGTATAAATCGCCACTTGGCGGGCAAACATTTCTGCCTTCGTCCCGCGTTCACCATCGAACTTGTCGGGACATGCAATCTTTGGTCCACGGGTTGGGGTGGAAACGGTTGGTTGGGATGGTTGGTCCCATTGTGCTTCGGCCGCTCTTCGGCGGGATCGTTTGTTCTCCCTTGCTTGAGTCATCTCCTCAAGCTGTTGTCGGAGTTGCTCTACTTCGTCCATCTTTTGGGTGCAGGTGGAGTTGGGATCGTTTGGGTTGTCTGTCTGGTTTTGTTCAGGTGTCTGGGTGTTGGTTTCTTGCCTTTGTCTCCGTAGTGTTAGATCCTGCAATATGTTATGGTCTGATCTGTGGAGAGGAAGGCTCTGGGGTTCTGGGGTTTCGGGGGTTTCGGGATCCTATAATGTAGATTGCAGGATGAGGAAGAGATGTGGATCCTCGTCCTGACAGACTATATAGTGGTCTGTCTGTGACATGTACGTGATAGACTATCTACATGTGGTGCGGGCTTTGGTGCGGGCAGGCCCGCAATACGGCTCATGACAGAAAGAGTGCAGGTTTTATCAAAGAAATGAAGATTGAGGGGGTATACGGGAATAATGAGAATCTCAGAAACAGTTATTTAGTGACATCCTTTGTATTTTCCTCCTTTATCAGTCCAACCGTTGTTTTTTGTTTTTCCTTTCTTCTTCATCCTGTTTCTGTGTTAAAATCCTAGGTCTTCCCCTCCCTTGCCCCACCAAGCCCCAGATTACCCTACTGACAGTAGCAATGCGTGACTATAATTAAAGATCTTTATCTATTCTTCTCTTCTCATCATTCTCTTCCAATCTCATTTTCTTTCTTGTTCTCATGAAATCTTCTTCATCCTGTTTCTGTGTTACAATCCTAGGTCTGCCCCTCTGTCAGCCTATGTGATGACAAGGATAAATCCTTCTAGCTACACGTGGTGAAAAATACAAGTTAAGAGTATAAAAACTCAGGGTAATGGATAAAAGTTTATAATTCCCAAATGATATGGGGAATTGTGACGTAAAAATAGAGCAAAAAGGGGTAATAATTATCTACTATAAAACTAAAAAAATAGGCTCCTGAAGCCAAACAAACCATGCACCATTTCTACTGCATCAATACATGCAACCTAACAGGTCGACATTGGCCCGTTAGGTTGCATGACACGGATTGCGGATCAGTGTTGATACGTGTCAGAAGTCACCATTGACCTCTCAGCAAAGATCTTCCCCAAAATTGGGGGCTATACACTTGTATTAAATAAATTTAATATGATTAAAACCAGAGGGGCCTGATAAATCAGGGGTGGTTAAGATCCCTCTAAGGCATCTTGCAAATAAATGCAGAGGATTTAGGTACCTGGAAAGCTGGGGCCTGTTGACACAGGGGTGGTTTAATCCCAGGAAAGGACATGGGGGAATATCTTCAAGAAAAGGGTTATTACTTACTAGTAATAATCCTAGAGAGAGCTTGAGGATATTCTGGGTGAAAAAAGACAGTTTGGGGCGCTTTGATGAGTGGATTGTAGAGCTGGATGGTCACTGTAGAGTTGTTGGGGAAGACAAGGCTAAAGAATAACTACTAAGGAACTTACCAGACTGTTTATAAAAATTTGTATCTGAAGTAAATGGTATGTAAGTAATTTAGTGGGTATTGGGGAGCATGAGGAGCCTTCTTTGGGCGGTTGAAGAGCTCCTTAAATAGTCTCAAGATCCCTCTGGGGACCCTGTAGGTATTATTGGCCAACTTGTGGGAGCTTTGACCACATTTTGGCCATTTTGGCCTTATTGGTGACGCTACATCAGCTATTGCTTAGAGTACACGTCACCAAATTAATACATATTGTTGTATTTTATTGTTTTATTGTATTGTTTTATTATTTATTGTGTTTAATTACAGTTTATAGTACATTAGTACTGGTTGATATTGATTAGTACCAGTGGCTTATTTGTATTTTATAATAAGCCACAGTACTTGTTTTATACTGTTGTTCAGTCAATACTGTAGTTATTTTGTGTGAATAATAATAATAAAGTGATAAAATAATTAATTCTAGACCCCAGTAATCTTTATTACATATGTAACATATGTAATGAAGTTACTGGGGCGTGTTTTGTTGCCTTCAGTGTACCTGTTGTTGGCTTTGGTGTCTGCGCGCCACGCTGAGAGCCTGTAAGGGGTCTGATGATTGCGCGGGGGCTTATACTCCAACTTTGGAGCGGGCTCTCAGTCACGCGGGTTGAATTCAAGGTATGCGGACTGCGGTACGCAGGGTTTGATTAAAACACGGTGGATTTACACTATCTCCCCCAATTTACACAACACCTCATTTCCGTGACTGGAAATGGGTTTTAAGCATATGTATATATATATATATATAAGCAAAAAATAATGCAAGTGCCTTTTATTTCTAAAGGTACTTGCTAATTTACATAATGAAGGAGTAAGAATTAGGGGTGCCTATGAGTGAGGTACCCTAGGTTAATGTTAGTGTAGATTCAGAATATTAAATAATATGTTAACTTTTATTTGGAATTCTATGTAATTTTGTAACCAGTAGTGTAAAAGCTTGTGACAGGTTGCTCTGTCATAGTAGCAAGCTGACACCCTCCCTTGCCCCACCAAGCCCTAGCTTCCCCTACTCACAGTAGCAACTTGTGAATGTCACTAAAGGTTATATTCCCATACTTTCCCCGCAAACTGTCTGGTGACATTTGGTACATCCCCCTTCCTCAGTCTGCCACTGAGCCCCTGGTTGCAGTCTTGGCCTCAGTGCTGCACCACCTGTATATAAATACTCCCAAAAAACCCTTTTCAAAAAGGGTGTGTCAGCTGCACACCATTTGATTGAAGGTTGTGGCCCTATCATGGGCGTGCAGCCAGGGGTGGGCATTTATAAAAACCCCTGAAAAAGGTAAAAAAAGAAAAATAAATCATAATATATCAATGGAATTGATAAGAAGAAAGAATACAAAAACAAGAAATAATTGAAGAATATTTATGGAAGATGAGTGTATGAAAGAGGAAGGAAGAAAAAACTAACTGGAATAAGTAGAAAAGAAAGAAATTAGTTCTTTTGAGAACAGACAACAAGGAAGAAGAAAAAAGGAAGAGAAAAATAAGAAAAGAATAATGGCACAAGAGGATGTTGATATATCCTTATCAATACAAAAAACTAGTGAGGAAGATAGAAGGTGTGATAATCAGTCTAAAAACACGGAATGTAGAATGCAGGATTGATGAAGAGAGAGTAGTCTTGAGAATCAATGATTATAGATATTTTGATATGATTTGAGCTGGTTGTATTTTTGTGGTTGGTTGAAGATTCAATTGAGCCAGATGGTCTCTTGATAGCCTTGAGTCCCAATGTTTCATATTAATCCACAGTAATCATTTGAAACAATTATGGGTTTCTCAGGCGCACAGAGAGAGCATACAATCTAGAATATTTGACATAGCCATATCCCCCTGGAGAGAAGGGCATGGGTGTTGTGCACCTCCTTCCAGCTCCTCTACCCTCAAGCATGTTAAAGCAAAGAAAGACTAGGCCAAATGATGGCCAATGGAAATTTGAGGAGATGGAGAAAACCTTGTAGAAACAAAAAGAGAATGAGGCCTGATGATGGAGGATGGAGAAGTGAGTAGATGGAGAAAACCTGTGGTGACAGAGAGAAACAAAAGAGGATGAAAAGAAAAGGAGAGACAACAGAGATACACATAATAGGCTAAATAATCCTAATTACATTAGACCCAAGTAGTTTCTATAATTAGAACCCTTTTTCCACTGATTGACTTCTCTTTATTCTAATACAGCAGAGGAAGCCCCTCCGGCAGATTTTTATCTATGGCTGCTTCAACCAGATGGGCCTCCTTCAGTTAAAGAGGCTATACTCTTTAACTGGAAGATTTCCTCCAATAAAATAGGATTTATAGCCTTTTCAACCAGAAAAAATCCCTCCAGTTGAAAAGGCTATACAGCCTCTTCAACCGGAGGGAAAATCACTATGAAAAGAGGCTGTATATCCTTGTCAACAAGATTTTCCTCCTTTGTTTGAAGAGGCTGTATAGCCTTTTGGACTAGAGGTATTTCCTCCAGTCAAAAAAGAGGCTGTATAGCCTCTTCAACCAGAGTGAATTTCTCAGGTAAAAGAGGCTATATAGCCTCTATTACTGGAGGAAAGGGGAGAGGGGCCAGCCAGGGGTTATGTATAGTTATGGGGTGTACTCCAACTTTTTTCAAAGGTTTAATCAACCAATTCTCAATGCACAGTTGACTGTGTGCATTTTTCACAGTGACTGTACCAAAACATCTGCATATTTAAGAAGTTGTAGATAGAATTGTAACTTGGTTGGAGAATGCTTCATTTAAACTGCAGTAATTAAATCCAGTTTTTCTTTCAGTGGTAATTCATATTTTATAGTATAAAAATTTGGAACACATAGAATAACCAAATAATTCCACAAAAGATAGGAATCACTACACAGATTGATCAGCCAATACCACATACATTAATCTGCGGGCATTGATAAATGCACACCCCCCCCCCCCGGGCACGCCCACGCCCAACGCACGCCGATAAAAAAAAAGGTGTGCTGCCCGCACACCTTTTTTTTATCGGCGTGCGAAACTTCAGGCGTGCGGTCGCACGCCCTGTTCAGAACAGGGTGTGCGGATCACACACCCCGTTCAGAAAATGGCGTGTGAACCACACACCCTTTCTATGTGTATAGGAAGGGGCGTGCCCCTGCCTATATACATAGAATCAGCGTGTGGCTTGCACACCGATTCCATGTATATAGGTAGGGGCACGCCCCTGCCTATATACATGCTGATGTCATGCGTACACATGAATGTACGCATGACATCAGCTCCGGTCGAGGAGGTTGTACACCCTCCTTGACCAGGAGGGATTCCCTCCCAGTCGAGGAGGGTGTACAACCTCCTCAACCGGGAGGGAATCCCTCCGGTTGAGGAGGTTTTACACCCTCCTCGGCCGGAGGGATCCCCGGTTGAGGAGGTTGTACAACCTCCTCGGCCGGAGGGATCCCCGGTCGAGGAGGTTGTACAACCTCCTCGACTGAGAGGGAATCCCTCCTGGTTGAGGAGGGTGTACAACCTCCTTGACCGGGGGGATCCCTCCCGGTCGAGGTCGCAGTCCTCCCCGGCAGGCGTGCGGCTGCACACCCATCCTTGGGGGTGTTGCACGCCTGTAGATGGGCGTGCGAGCTGCACGCCCATCTACAGGCGTGCCCACGCCCAAGGATGGGCGTGCGTGGGCGTGGGCGTGCCCAGGGGGGCGTGCATTTATCAATGCCCTTAATCTGAATAGCAATAAGTCAATTTTTTCTGCATAATACATGCGGTCAATTAATATCAAGAAGATTAATGTCACAAACTGCCAGCATAGTTGCCTAGGTTGAAGTTATACCAGTTAAAATAGTATTTACCCAACAAATTTAAAGTATTTATCTTTTCCAATCAAATAAAAACCTAGGGGGGGGGGGCTTGTATTTATATTTCATCAGTTGAAATCCACCAAGTTTAAATAGGGTGAGTGAATCCCAGTTTAACTGGTATGAATTCAACCCAGGAAATTATTCCGGCAGTGGCACATGTCTCATTAACAGGACTCACACTTCATGTGTCAAACAAATTACAGGAAATACTTTTAAAGCCCACATAATCATGGTAGTTAAGCATGAATTTTTAAAATAACAAATGTGATTGTAAAGAAAACATAGAATTATATAATAAGACTGGGTCTTAAAATAAAGACACTCACAGTTACAATACTCAAGAAAAAAATTCCCCCAGAGCTTTGGTTTGTTCATTAGCCTTCTCTCATGCATACAATGTAAATAAGTCTTCTGAATCTAACCTCCTCTGCGCATAGAAATATCTGCTCAACTATTCAATTTGCTTACCTTTTCTCTATCTCTACTTCAATAAACAAGTCCCTAAAACAATAAATTTCACTCTGCAGGTCTATATTCTAGTTTTTAGGTTCTAGATTTATAAATTACTCTGTTTTTATTCAAATTTTGAGATGTATGTTACCTCCTTCTTGGCTTCATGCCTTATTCCTTGTTCCCTGGAGTCAATTTAGAGGCCCAGGCTCATAAATTTTGAAGCAGTTAATTTCTCCATTTTTACAATGCATTAGGTTGACCAACTCAGGGCCATTTGATATGTGAATTAGAGATTTATATCTGTCTATCTTTCTGAGTCCATTGTTTTATTATTGTGATTTTTAGTATAGAAAATAGGTAATAAATTTATGGATTGAAAAGTGTCTGTTTATAATTATATTCTAGGATCAGGCAGGCTACATAGGAATTTTGAAAAAATCTGACAGATGGAGGTCAAGATTAATTGGATTGGCCTGAACAAGGCCAGTTGATATGTGAATGAGAGATTTCTAACCTTTTTAACCTGTTGATGTTTCTCCCTCCTTAATTAAATCACCATTTGCTGTTGAGAAAAGAAAAACAAACATCCCAGTAAATCCTTCAGGAAAACCAGGAACTTGTGAAATCTGATATTAAAAATAGATTAAAACTATAGATGTACCTTTCAGAAGAGGCTCCCTCAACCTGTTCACATTGTCAAGCGCTGCATTTATTTGGTTCCGTGGGGTATTTGGGTTTTCAGCAAGGGCTTTCAAATCTTTCAGACCTTGACTGTGTGTTTTGAAATTCAAATCAGCATCCACACAAACAAGCTCAAAATGTTCAATTTATGATCAATGTATTCTGAGACAACTCACATTAGTTTGGGACCATTCTCTTGGACAGAGGCAATAGATTTTAAGACTGTGGGGTCATTTTTATCCCCTCTCAGAATTGCACTTCTTGCACCATCTTCAGCTTTTTCCTAATTTTTAGTTGAGGAAACTCCATCAGTTTGGATAAAGATTGTTGGAAAATGAATGAATAAAACTGTACGTACAATGGCTAAGATTTTTTCAACCTGCCGAGCAATCTGTGCATTTGTTTCAGTTTTAATAGAAGCTAGGCCCTTTGTAACTTTATCAACTTGTTTTTTCAACTCAGCAGCCCCAGCTTTTCCTGTTTTGGGTATTCCTTTATTTCCTTTGTCCCCTCCTCCGGCAGATCCTACAGAGGCCGCAGATGTACCTGGTTTGCCTCCAGGCACTGTGGAGAATGAAGCCAGTTTTGTACCTGGGTTCTTTGCGGGCTGTTGCTTTGTGGGGGGTGTCTTACCGGGCTGTTTCTTTGTGGGGGGTGTCTTTGCGGGCTGTTGCTTTGAGGGTGCCTTTGCGGGCTGTCTGTTCCCTTGAACGCCCTTGCCACCGCCACCTGAATTGCCCTTGCCACCGCCACCTGAATTGCCCTTCGCAGGTCGGGGCGACCGTTTTTTGATAATCCACCTTCGCGCAAAGATTGCTGTATTCGCGATCGGATCCCCTCCCTGTTGTTTGATCAGCACCTTGAGCTCGCGTCGTACCCGGACCTGCCGTCTATCAGCGCGGTTTTCCTCTACAACCGGGCTAAACGCAGTCCCGGTAGAATGATTAGCAATTCATGTCGACGTTTTCAGTTCAATGTTCCGTATTCTTATAATATTTTGAAATTTAATCTATGTCGAGATACTATACACAGTCTCATTTTGGCCAATCGGCAGAGGACTCACCCATTTGTTTGTATCAATGATCTTCTGTCATTCGCAGTTGGAGACCATAGGAAGCTATTCTCCGGAAAAGTTGACGCAAGGATTCTGAGAGTAAAGGTAATTAGGATAGTGGCGAGTGAAACGCATTGATTGTTTTTCAGCATCTCGCCAACCGATAAATACGTATAGGAAGCTCTAAATAAATATAGGATAAAATTGAACCAGATAAGTGTCTAATATGGGTGAATATGAGTGTCAATGACTGATTAATACAGGCAAACGATAACAATAAGATAATTCAAAGCAGATTACTCCCTACAGGCCTGCCGTAATGAAGAGAATGAGATTATGAGTAACAACTACGAGTTTGATGAGACAAGTTTAGGTAGAATACTTGTAGTGGACACTTAGTTGGGAGGATTGATTTATACAGAGAAGGAGGAAGTCCCAGACACAGGTCACCAGCCAGCCAGGGTGCCATACATACCTGGTCGAATTAATTGTCCAAATTCCTAGATTTGTCTTGACTGCACTTGATTATCTCGGGTCCATAGTGCCGGTAGCCAGGGTAATAAAGTCATCGTCGTTTCTGTCGGCTCATTGTTCAAGTACAGAATCCATGAATCCAGTTATGTACAGCTGTCGAGAGGGGATCTACTCTTATGGAGTGACGATTCAAAAATTCCTTGGCAGTCATGGGTATTCCTCATCAATTGATTCTTGTAATCGATGTCATTTATTTTCTTACCTACGGTAAATTTGTTGTGTAGATCAATTAGGTACACCCAAATAGCTAATAATTACATAGGTATTTCACGGAACTCAATAGACAACCAAGAGAACTTACTAATAAGGACAGTTCTTTCACAGGATATCTCAATTCCTTTTCTTATTTCCTAGGGATACATGGGAATAAGCCCAGCTAACCAACATTCCAACTACTTTGATCCTCACACCACAATGTTTTCTTATAAAGATTCCTATTTGTGCACATATATTTTGTTCTCTTTCCTTATCACAATGTTTTTGTATTCTTATCAATCATAAAATACCAAACAACAGTACTTCTTTGAAATAACCAAATTTAATATTTATCTTCATATGAGAAATCTTGTTGAGATTCTTCCCTATTGTTGTTAATTAGCTAGTCTGTGTAAAATTCTGGAACCTACCTGTTTCTGGCATCTCTGAAGAATATTACCATAGTCATTGCAAATTGTAGCCTAAATACATAAGAACATTGTGTTTATGTCTACAGAGACAGAAAGTGGACAAACACACAACACAACAGACATGTGAATTTACTCAACAAGACACTTTGATATACTTACATATGTACATACATATTTACATAAATCATGCATGTAAATACCTCTATGTTTTTTCCTCACCAACATATAAAATTATAATTTAAAAAAATGTTGAGTTTTTCTGTTCCTCCTAAAAAATTATCTTCCCTCCATTTAAGTTTCAGAGAATCAACTTGTTTTTTCAGACTAGAATACATCATAAATATTAAGCTATTTGTAATTACAATCCTTAATTTAATTGATTGTTATTTCTTTTTTCTGAACTCATTTTGTGATTACTAAAAGTTGATTAGTAAGAATTAACACCTCTTATCATTTGTGACTCATAAAATATTTTTACTTGACTAACTCATCTGGCCTGACTAAAAGAGACTGAGAAGCCTTGTCTAGTTTGTTTTTTACAAGTACTTATTTTTTTGTCTCTCAATTTTTATTCAATATCATTTATTCAGTATTTTTTGTCCAACCACAGTTTGAACTCTTGTATTTAGTCTATTTAAGCCATAGCCTGATCAGAATAAAAACACTATCAGTTCTCCTCATAAAACAAAGTCCCCTTCTTTTGAGTATCCCAGAGTCTGTTCACAAATTACCTTCCTTCTTTCTCTTTGCCAAAAATCCAACAACAAAACAAATCCATAGTTTAGGATGGTCCTGCATTGTCTAGCAGTAACCATCACCTATGGAAGCTTGGTGTCTCCCCTGCAACAACAAATTATAATCACTCCAGAGAGAGTGACACATCTGGCATTTGAATCCTGGCAAGCCCAACCCCTGGTTGCTACCTCCTCCAACCCAGGACAGCTACACCCCTCCCTTCATTTTAAAAACCTTTATTAGTTGTCCCCTTCATGATCCTCTCCCTCCATCAGACTCTATATTTCACTTCCAACACCCTTTGCCCATTTACAAACCAACCTGAGAAGGTTAAAAACATCACACCCCTACCACAACTCAGTAGATCAAACTTTCTAGATTACCACATACTCACAGAAACTTAGGCCCTCATAACACTAAGTAATCAACAAATTGTTACAACTGAAAAAGAAATAGTTAGAAACAAATGATATTCATAGTGTGAAATCCCACCAGCAAAATCACACTTTAAAAACAAATAAACAAAAAGTTTAGGATCTATTATATAAAGTACCAACACATAAATCTATTCCCCGATCCACTGAGTTGGTGTTTAAATAAAAATGCTATGGAACCATATTGATTAGTGTTGAGTTTTTTTATCCAGGAGGTATGGCTCTATTTGCTTTGGATAATTAGCCAGCTACAGTGCAACAGCCCAATTTCTTCATTTTTCTCAAGTGCCACCCCCTTGTTAAGAACTAACTGATTGTTGATGGAAATCATAGAATTTTTCAATGATATCACTTCTCTGACTGCCTCATCATGCCCCCTGTTAATTCCATGATTTCATTTTTTTAAAAAAGAATAGGATTTTTTTTTCTTTCTTTCTTTTTTTTTTTGGAATTGAATTTTGGGGAGCCAAAGCTGGCAACCCAGCACACTTTGCACAAAGAAGCTTTTTTAGGAAGATGAAATTGCCCTTTATTTTTATTTAATCAATAGATCTTCATTAAAAGATTTTGAGCAGCTGAAATATCTTTCTTATCAAGCTATAATAGTCTTACCTAGGTTCTTACCAACAAGAAGAGACTGGACTGAGGTATTCCACCTTTCAACTGGTGACAGTTGAACCAGATGTTGTTGCACATTGGGTTTTGGGATGCAACAAAATTTGTTTGTGTTACAATTTACATGATGTGTACTTAATTAGTTCCTCAAGTTCTTCTTCTTGTGAGCTGAGAGGTTCAAACATACTTACTGGAGAGGTGGTAACTCATTATTTTTCCTAGAAGTTATATGATGTCTGGTTTTGTATGGGTTGCTTTCTGCCTTGTCTTGTAAGCATTTTTAGTGTATTTATATTTCTGATTGTGGCTTAACTGGGGGATTACCACTGATCCATCCTTGTCACTAGATTGCCTGACTCTAAAATCCAAGAGGATCAGGCTTGCTCCACTATAGGAACCATGACTGTGAGATAAGGGTATCTTAGTCTAGTCTGTTTATGCTTCATATTGTGTTGTTTTTATTAATGCTTGGACTTTCTGGAGAATTTTGGATGGAAAGGTTATGAGGTTAGGGATACAGCCCAAGTTTAATCTTCAGGTTAATGCCACACACAGCACCAGGATTCAGCCATGATGAACATTAATGGCCAGATCATGGGTTTTGAAAAACATAGAAGATTGTCTTTTTTGACAGATTTTAACAAATCTTGATGCAAATCAGTCCAAGCACTTCTCAGTTCACTGCCAGCATTATAATTCACTGGGTTGAGGATATTAAAGTTAAACTGGGATGCACTCAACCACTTTAAACTTGATTGATCTCAACACAAAAAAAAACTAGAAACTCCCAGCAGTTGACATGTGGCATACTCAAGTGTAACAGCCATTGAAAATAAACATAATTACATCATGGATATTAAAGTTAAACTGGGATGCACTCAGCCACTTTAAACTTGATTAATCTCAATACAAAAAAAAAACTAGAAACTCCCAGCAGTTGACATGCGGCATACTCAAGTGTAACAGCCATTGAAAATAAACATAATTACATCATGCCTGTTCATGCACAGCTACTGTGCATTGAAGCTTGGTTGAAATAACCTTTGAAAAAGGCTTGAGTAATCAATGACCAGGCCAGCTGATCAATGTCTGTCTTGCCAGTTGAACCTAGCATGCATTCTTGACACACGCTGCAGCAGGGCATCAAACACCTCAATTCCCTGGTGTGAAGGTATCCATGTCTGTAAATGTATCTGACCAACAGGGAATACAAAAGCATGAACACCCTCAATGGTCAACCTTTTGGCCCTTGACAAACTGAACTTGCATCTAAAGTTGTGCACAAATCTTCCTGGTTGGGAAAATTTGATCAGCCAGCAAAGTAAGTACATGAGCTAGGCCAAAAATGGTGTGTTGTATTTATCTCAAGTATGTTTTCATTAAATTGCATGGATATATATTGACAACAACAATTCACCAAACCAACTATAAAAAGAAACCACACAACACACTCAACAAAGAATATGTATGTGTATATGTGTGCAAAAGAAACCAATGCCAAAATCCAAAAAAAAAAAAAAGGCCACACACGGATCTCCCACAAAAAAAGAGAAGCACAAAGTAGGAAAGGGTGGAGAGGGACGACGATGACAATAGACACTATCATAATGAGAATAGTCGCCATAGAATAAGAGTATATAAATAAAGAAGAAGAATGTTTAATCACAGGTAAACAAAAGATCGACTAAAGAGTGCGTACATATGTACCTCAAAAAGATAAAGTATATACAAGCATACACACCACCACTTCGAGCTTCATTTTAAACGTCTATCTATTTTTTTTTCTCTACGTACTCAAGATAAAAACAAACACGACCATCTACGAAGAAACCTATGGAAAACATCCTACCAACAACCAAAAAAGAAAAGTCTGAAAGCTTTATATATAATAATTACTAAAAAAATAAATAAGGGGGATGAAGTGATGTAGGGCGATAGATGTAATTGATAGAGTAAAGAGGATGAGAACAGAGGGTGATGAAAGTCAGGAAGTTCCAAAGCATGAAGTTTTCTCGGTGTATACGCGTATTTACGTCTTTTGGAGATGGGTTTAAGTTGGAGTGGTTTTCGGTGGTTGTTGCTGCGGTTGATTGATATTCGGTGGTGTTAAGGGAAGAGATTTTGGAGAGATAGCGAGAGGGCTCGGACATTGTCTCTTTTACAGAGCAGAGAAGAGTCGATCTCGAAGTGAAAACCGAATCTGAAAAGTTGTGTTGATGTACATAAGCAAGGAGGGAAAAACGTATATACATCTGTTTTTCAGGGTTGTTAGATGTTAAGGGGGAAAGAGACAAAGCCAGGAAACAATCCAAGAAACCCCAACAAGAGTCCTTGATGAAAGAATCTGAGCAAAAGGACTGGGATACAGGTGATGGCGGGCAGATTTCATGTGTACGATTTTTGTTATGTTGTGTGTTGAGCGTCAGTTATGTCGAAAGCATTTGAGAACTAGACCTTTTAAAACTCCTCGGAAACCAACTAAGATTTTTATTTTGAAGTTAGCCACAGAAGAACCGAAACCCGACAATCAGAAAAAATAAAAGTAAAAGAAATGTCAAAAGACACCAACCTTTCTGATTTCCTGCAAATAACAACGATCAGGATCAGACAATCTTCCATGAGAATGCGTAGGAGGAACGACCGAGGAAGGTTTTTTGTTGGAAAGAAGTTGATTCCCAGTCGTAGAGGGGGGATTGAGGTGATGAATTTTATGATGAGGGTAAACTGATGAAGTAGAAGAAGGTGCATGATTAGAAGAAAGGTTGGATTTTTTAAGCTTGACTGGCTGATGGCTGCTACTGGAAGATTTCTTCACCGGCTTCTTGCTCTCAGAAGATTGTTGGAGATGAAGGTGATCGATAGGGATCCAGCTAGCGATTTCTTTTTTATGTCTTTCCTCGGCCTCTACACAGGCTTGCCAAAAGGTACCGGAGCGTCTCCCACGATTCCTCGTGGTTCCGTCCTCAGACTCATGGCTGTGTTGTGGATGAGGTGAGGACATAGAGGAAGAGAGCGAGTTCCAGCCCTCGGTCCCAACTCCACCAAGGGGCTTTTGCCGGGAAGAGGATTCATCGTCGGCGAGCCAACGAAGCTCGAGCTCCTCGTCAGACTCCAGCTGAAGCTCATCCTCCTCATCTTCGCCACCCGGGACCTTCTTCCATGACATTGACTCCGTATCAAAAATCATGCCTCCCACGACATGGTTGTGGGCCTTGGTGGGCCTGAAGCTACCCATCAACCCACTCTCGGGCATGTCATCTTGCATGGCGCCAGTCGGTGATCTCATGTGAGGAGACTGGATCGACAGTTGACTGATCAATGCCGGCCTTGATGAGGTAGATAGCACGTTGTCGAACTCTCTGAGAACGTGTTCGTTTCCTTCCCATCGCGCTTCTTCGTCGTTCCATCTCATTTCGGTGTTGGTCGACACTAAACTCCAAGACTTTCAGTCAGGAAACCATGGCTTGGACAGTTTAGTGGAGAGCTTACGCTGACTTAGGGTATTGCCACTCATCTGACGGATGAGGCCCTTCTTGGTCGAGATTTTCTTGATGTGAGCATTGATAGCCAAAGCTCTTCGACGGACGCCCTCAGCCTTCCTAGCCTCGAGCCTACTCCGGCTTCTTTGACTGCTACCAATCACGGGATGGTGCAAGCTTTCCTTTTTCTCATTGTTAGGGTTGGTCGTGCCCACAGAGCCGAGTTTGCTTGAGGCTCGAATGGAGTTGGAAGTGTTTTTGACAGCCCGTGTGAACTGTTTTTCTTTTTCCTTACTGGTCGGCAAATCATCGAATTCATCCAGCTCAGTCCCATCCCCATACGTCCTTGGTCTTCGAGGTCGACGTAGCTGGTGTGGTATCACAGCCGAAATCCCATTGGTAGTCCAGCGCTTAAAAGTAGAGGAGTGCTCCTCATGAATGATTGATGGTTTGGCTTTGAGCCGGCTTGCAATCGTTGGCATCGTCAGCCGACTGCTTCCAACCGATGTGCTTGTCGTCGGAGGAGGTGGCGGGTGAACAGGCAGTCACCCGAACGCTCTCAGTGGAACTTCGTCTCGAATTGACCGAACTGCTTCGATCAGGAAGTCCAAAGTTTGATCCGGGGATCGCTGCAGAGGCGCCCACATGTCTATTCATGGATGCTCGGGTTGGGTCAGCATAGGAGGGAAGTGCTGAGCCAGATATCAAATTTGGTGAGGAGGGCGTGGAAGAATAGTCATAAGGCTGTTGCCTGGCTTTAGGATGAGGGACAGCGCTGGACTTCCAAACCGATGCCGCACTCATTCCCGACGGAATGATTCCTCCGAGGCGAGCAGGGAGTCCACCTGAGCCGGACGTATGGCTTTCACGATTGTTGAGAGATGGCATCGACTGTTTGCGCTGCAGGCCGCGCCCATTTGAGGAAGCATTTGATCCAGGTGGCGATGATAGAGGTGGGCGACCGTCACTGGCAGATGATGAGTTGGATTGGGGGCCTGAGGAGCCCAGGTTGATTGACTTGAGCGCGGCAGCCGATTTTTTATGCTTGAGTGTCCGTTGACTACTGGCTGACAGAACAGGTGGGCCATTACATGCTGCCATGGTCGACACTCTGGCGCGTAGCGAGCTGGTGGCGCCTACTCTACCAGCCAATTTGGCGGCTCGTGAGGGGTTTCCAAGTGGAGATTGGACGCGGGTTGAAGTATCGGTGCCTAAATGATGAGAGGTACGTGGTGAGTTATTCGACATTTCTGCATTGCTGGCAGATGATCTCAAGCTTTTGCTGCGCGTGATACTCTTGAAACCAGAAGCCATGCCGGTGACCGAGAGGGGGCGATGTGGAATCAAAGCATGTAGCCTGGAATGGGACGTACCAGGGGGTATCGCAGAGTTGGGTCTATTGAGGAGCGACAAGTGTGAGGTCGGCCTCGCGGAAAGTGTTGAAGTGGATGAGGAGGCTGCGGGAGTTGATCGATTGTGGCTATCGTTGGGGTTCTGATTCAAAGGTGAACGATTGGAAGAAAACCGAGCATGTCTGTCGCTGGGGTGTGAGGTAGAGGTACTCGAGTTTGAAGACGGAAACGGGACGGTGATCCGTTTGGATTTTGATTTCTGACCATGCACTTGCTGAAAATAACTGTTGTGACCTGATTGATGAGCGTGACTACTTGCAGAGCTGAGGGAGCTACTTTTCCGGCTCCGTAGTTTCCCAGTATGAATGCTTCCTGTCTCAATCTCTAAGCCATCCTCAACACGTTCGTCATTTCGATCTTCAAATGTGGAGATGCTCTGTCGGAGTTGTTGATCAAGATGCGATGAACCTTGATGATGCAGAAGGGAGTGGTATCAGTGAAAAGGAGCAGGGGAGTCAGTAAATAGATGTGAATGGAAAGAGGGGTGATGGCTCTAAAGAGCGGAATAAGTGAGAGGATTGAACTGAAACTCTTACTGCTTCGTTCTGCCATCAAGGTGCGCGCCTGGAGCTTCGAGCGCAAAAAAGTCTGCAAGTCGAGCCCACATGCTCGATTGGGTTGTTTTCCTTTTAGGTCGGGAAGGGCGGATGGAGCTGGTTTAGGGGTAGTAGCACTAGAAGTGGGCACAGGTGTGGATGAAGTTGGAGCAGGGGCAAGGTTATTGAGGATACCAAATTCGGGTGGGAATTCGATGTCATCAAAGAAGCCTTCGTTGACGTCATCTTCAATTTCCGGGAAGGATGAGGACGAGCGGTCAGACATCAGACTGGGGGTAAGACTTGGACGAGTTCGAATTCTTGGGGTGTTGTCATCAATCGAACCACGGTTGCCATTGGAATGACTGATCGAGTTGGCCGAGCTATTGGGGAGGGTGGTCATTTGGATACTATCCCGACGTGAGGAGGTTGATGACTTTGGAGGCTCGAATGGATCATCATCCAGTCCATCAAACTCGGAGCTTGTGAGGCTGATCGCGCTATTGGGTTTACTGATGGAGTGTTGGTGATTCTTTTTGAGGTCGGTCAGGTTGATCGATTGGCCGGATGGTGGGAGCTCAAAATCATCGCCGAAATCGCCGTCTTCTTCGTTGACTGTAGAACATTGGATTGCCGATTTTGTTGATTGATTATTTAGTCGACTGGTATGACTCGATGAACCTATGCCGAAAAGGGTGGCAGAGAGAGAGAGAGAGGGACAGAAGACGAAGGCTTAGAAAACAATGATAGTCTGAGCTACATGGTGATAGTTTACTTACCAGAACGAGAGGAACTGGGATGAATACCCACGTGGAGGTCGTCCAGCTCGTCACTGATTGCGCTCGCAAAGCTGGGTTGTTTTTTGACGTCCCCAGTTAGATGGCTGGTGGGTCTGAAAATAGTTTGGAGACCTCCTTCGGGTAGGACGATATCCTCGTCCCAATCCAAGCCAGCCTGGACGGGGCTCGGTCTCTTGCTGGGTTCAAGGCGAGTGACGGTACCCTTAGCGCCGGATGCGAGGACGGCTAAGACGGTTCTATCGATTTGATTGATAGATCGCCTGGAATGATTTTTGGGGGGATGGTGGTGATTAGATTGAGAATCAGGGTTGGGGAGTGGTAAGAAGGAGGCTTTGATGGTGGATTGACACTCTGAGGAGGAATTGCTCGAGTAGGATCGGTCGTGTTCATGGGTAGGTACTTGAGATGAGGGAGAGGTTGAATGTTGAGTGGATTGAGGGCAGTGGAGGTAGTGATGACTAGGTGAGTTGGCAGTTTTAAGGGTCAGGGTGCCACCCTTTCGGTCATCGTCCAGATCATCCTCATCTGTCTGATGGGTTGTTCGACTGAGTTTGTCGCGCCTTGATGGATGAAGAGACCTTTCGTCTTGACTGGATTGAGAAGATCTTCTAGGTTTCTGATGGTTATAGTCGTCGTTCGAATGAGGTTCGTCGACTGAGTAGACGCTATGGTTTCCGTTATTACTGAAGAGTGCTGATACTGATGATGAGGAAGTCTCGGCCTCGGCTTCGGTATCCGATTGGAGTAGGGTGAGTGGACCATCGGGTAGGACTAAGTCAGGGTCGGAGTCCCATGATTCGGCAGTCGAGGGGAGTGGGGACATGTGTTAGTTGTTCTGGTTAGGATGGATGAGATGATGAGATGAAGTAGGATGAAGTGAGATGGGATGGGATGGGATGGGATAAAGTTTAGGATGATGAGAGTGAAAGTTGGAACTTGCAGGTGGTTTAAAGGTATGTATTTACATAAATACATAAAATAAAAAATTCAAAAAGTACAAAAAAAATTCAAAAGTTAAAAAAAAAAAAAAAAAAAAGTTAAATGTACATAAAAAGGCAGCATACTCTCGGGGACCCCCGAAGTAGCACGCAGCTAAGTTAACAATGATTCAAAACAAACCTTTATTTATTTAAAATACATAAGACTTAAGTTCATCTATCAATCAGTCAGACGGGACAGTACTCGGATTTGTTACAACTTAACACAAAGAAAACTTAAACAAACTATTTATGCATTGTATATTTAAGCAGTGTCGATGTGAAAGTTTGATCAACTCTTAAGTATGAAGTTGCTGGATTTGAAACAGGTTATGTATCAAGAAAAAAGAAACTACTCGAAGAAAATCTGGTTCAAGTCTTAACCGTAAATCTTGCTGCTGGGTAGTTGAATGGTAAGGTAAAGGTTCCTGATGCTTCCTAGAATGACTGTAAATAGCTGTCCACCGAAAGAATTTCATCATAGTTCTACGGTGTTGTTCATCAGAGGAAGCGAAGACAAAATTGGAGCGAAATTATTAAATGTAAAATTGTGGCAAGGAGTAATCAATCGTTCAAACCAACTTAGGACGCCTGGATTCCAAATATTTCAATGTGCCAAAAAAACTGATACATAAGTATGTCATGATAGTGCTGCCCCATCAACATAAAACTCAATAGAAATAAAACCTAGGGATGAAAGAATCATTGAAAGTATGTAAATCATTCTTGAAAGATCTAGTCAAATCTGTGTTTTCAAAGATGATCTATACAATATGAATATCCTCTAATTTAACTGAGTTGGGATGCCGTCCTGCAGGGAACCTCCCAACACAATATCAAGATGTATCTTTCCACATTTTGCTTGATTATTTTAGGTCTTGGGTTTCAAGTGAGAAGATTTGCTGTGATTTCCATACCTTTGATTTCATCCTTTAGCCCATAGCTTGCATTATACAGTTTCCCAAGTTCACATTTTACATCCCCAATTGTTGGGGTGTTGATGAACGCATACCCATACCATTTTTTTTCAGAACACCACTAGATGGGGGTGCAGGTCCCACACCCATGCACCGGCATGTTATTGAAGTGTCACATGGGGTACACTCACACGCGGAATCACTGCGGCAAATTAGTCAGACACACGAGTAAGGGCTTGATGATAGAAGGAGGGTTAAACCTAATGTAGAAGGATAAATTCACCTTGTTTTCAACCAGTTGTAGTTTCTCTTTTCTTCATTCAAAGTTTCAACCACTTCTCTTTGTCTCATCACTCGCTCACTCGCGTTTCACTTCCTTTTGCCTTGACTCCTCAGGTGTGATCATTCTCATTATCTTTCTTATCATCTTTCATTCTCACTCATCTTTCTTCGTCTCATCATTTCATTTCAGGTGTGCTTCTCTTATCATCACTTCTCTCAGTGATCGTGCTCCTCACACGTCGTCGGTTCTTCAAAGGTGTGCTTAATGATAAACATTCCATTCAAAGTTTCAACCACTTCTCTTTGTCTCATCACTCGCTCACTCGCGTTTCACTTCCTTTTGCCTCGACTCCTCAGGTGTGCTTCTCTTATCATCACTTCTCTCAGTGATCGTGCTCCTCACACGTCGTCGGTTCTTCAAAGGTGTGCTTCTCTTATCATCACTTCTCTCAGTGATCGTGCTCCTCACACGTCGTCGGTTCTTCAAAGAACGCGCACAGCACCTTCTTTGTCCTTTACATGTGACACCTTTCATAAGACAGGCATGCAGCCAAATGCCCCTGTAAAGTAAAGGGCCTGCAGCAGGCATACCATTTCTATGTATATTAGTATGAGAAATAGCCCATACAAATACACAGGAGGTGATTTCAGAAAATCCAGATCTGAGCTTTCTTACACCAGCCTCCCACCTCTTGCCTTTCCCAAGTACATAGTATTTGACGGGAGGGAATCCTCTGGTTGAAGAGATTATGTAGTTTCTTGAACCGGAGGAAATACTCTGGTTGAAGAGACTATGTAGTCTCTTGAACCGGAGGAAATACTCTGGTTGGAGGGAGAGACACCAACTTCAAAAAAAATATAAATAGGAGTATAGCTATGGGGTATACCCATACCTATACACATAAGAAAGTTGGTACAGGTTTTACACCCTTTTTATGTGTATGTTTATGGGTATTCCCCATACATATTCACATAAAAAGGGTGTGTGACCCACAAACTGTGGAAATATGGTGTATATACACTGTGTGCAGGCTGCACACTCTTTTTATGTGTATATGTGTGGGTATCCACATAAATATGCACACCATTTGTTTGAAGGGTGTGCCTGTGGCGTGGGTGTTCATTTATCAACACCCCAACTTTTGATCATTGAGATGCACTTAGGCCAATAAAAATTAGCACATTGATTGGGGAATCTTGGGAGATCCAAGGACACAGAACTAGAAGGACTTTTATTCAGAAGTGGGGGTGACAGGCTTGTTTTAAAGAATTCCTCAGCCAAATCTGTGATTCTATTAGGCCAACAGATAGTGTAGCAGCCTGCTAGAATATACTGTAGTGGCCCTCTAACAGATAGTGTAACATATCTTCTCATGAATGGGAAGTGAACTCACAGCCTCACAAGACAATTGCCCCAAAAAATTTGGGCTAAACTAGCAGGCCAGCTTGACTACTAGGCTAGTGCTACCCTACTGGTACACTTTGAAAATGGAGTTTTCTGATCTCCTCACCCCTTCACCAGGAAAAAACAATGCTTCCTTGATGACAAGTGACATTCTGCAACTTTGGTTGCAGCTCCAAAGCTGCTCTAATCCTACTCTTCAAGTATATTTGATTCTCACTGGTGTTTTAATTTAATAGCTCCTTTTCCACTGGCTCATATCACACTTCACTGATTCAGCTCAGTTCCCACTGATTCTGCTCAGTTCCCACTGATTCTTCTCAGTTTCCACTGATTCTGCTCAGTTTGCACTGGTTTGGCTCAGTTTGCACTGATTTGGCTCAGTTTGCACTGATTTGGCTCCGTTTGCACTGATTTGGCTCAGTTTGCACTGATTTGGCTCAGTTTTGACTTATTCTGTGCATATTACACATCCTGCTCAGTTTTAACTGATTCTGCTCATTTTTACTGATTCCGCTCATTTTTACTGATTCCACTCATTTTTCACTGATTCTGCTCAGTTTCACTAATTCTGCTCATTTTTCACTGATTCTGCTCAGTTTTCACTGGTTTAATTTATTTTCTGTTGCTAATCAGTTTTCCCTGGCTGAGCACAGGAGTCACCACAGCAAAGCTCATTGCAAACTCTGCCACAGATGAGTGTTCAGTCTGGCACAGCTTATGAGTGTTCACTCCAGAATAGCTGAATATTCCCCCTGGGGAAGCTCAGTTTTCACTCTGGTAGCTCAGTATTAACCCTAGTGTATCTCAGTGTTCATTTTGGTGCAGTTTAGTGTTCAATCTGGTGCAGCTAAGACATGAATTTTGGGCAGAAGGAAGGCAAATCAACAAGGGTTGGAATGAAGTTTCCACTGAGCTATTTACCTATTTCAATCAAAGCTGAGCAGCTACCCAAAATTTATATTCACAGAAGGCCAAACAAGCTGTTATGAGAAGGTGCAGCCTCTGTTTGTGCAAGGTAGAAAAATGAATAACCAATTTTGTTCTAAAGTAATTCAAGGAGTAGCAGTGGATAGATGGAGGATAGATGAGTGAAGTTGCCCAAATGTCACTTGCCATCAAGTGATCATTGTTTTTTCCTGGTGCTTCTTGATTTCAAACTCGCATGGATTTCAAAGTCCTAATCAACATCCTCCCTCTCTAGTTGAGTCAAAACCAAACCAAGTAAGTCCTTCACTTTTACCATCCTTCACTTTTTTCTGACTTCCTCCCCTTTGTTTTAGCCCCCCTCCGCCTGCTACTTCTCCCCTTAATCCTATTGATGAATCACATGGCTGTTTTTCTACCCTCAAGCTCAACCACATTTAAGCTCCTCCACCTGCTTCTGCTACCTTCAACCAGAACAATCAAAAGAATAAACAGGTGATATTTAAATTGTTCCATTTAGCTACTCTCTACCCACTGCTTTCTAACAAATGCCTCACCCTCTGCTAACACCCTGCCCTCCAGGATCCCTTTTTTTCTATTAACTCCCACCCACTTCTACACTCTCACCAGCTGGCTGCTATCCTCACCAGAAACCCCTCACACACCCCAATCATGAAGTTTCCGCACCATTGGTCATTGTGTGTCTGTAGATCCTTTCTCTCTCACCTGCTAATCTATCCGTTGATTATTTCTGATCATTTGTTTGCAGGTTCATCAGTCTTTCTCCCCGTGTTGTCTGCCTTGTCCCCCACTCTCCCCCACATTTCTTGCCTCCTCCATCATCCTCACCTCATCTTGTTTGACTTTGAATTTCACAATAACTGATCTAAAACCAGTATCCTTGTCTTTTGATCATCTGTCCCAGTTGGCGGCCAAATCTCAAATCTCAATGGTTTCAACAAACTGGACTCTACTCCACTTATTGTGGCGTGTACAGTAAGGAATTAAAAGTTCTTACACTTTAAAAAGTGTAATAAAAATATAACTATATCCAATATTACTTTGGTGTTTGTTTAGAACACTAAGTATGAAAATAAACAGGTTACTACCCTGCTGCAAGACTTCTGTTATGGGAGTTTACATCCTCAGAAGGGCTAACCAGACTGTAACATGGTTCTTCCAATTAAATTAAGGGTTTTAATTTAATTGGGACATATTTGAGGAGTTTTTACTATTTAAGATAGTTATAAGTAAAATAAGGCCAGTCCTCCAAGCTTGTAGGAGAAGGTGAGCGCCTTTGTAGCTTATAATAATTTATCTAATGTATGGTTAAAACTGATGGGGGGAGGATGTCTTCAATTTGGTGAAGAAACCTCCTCCTTAAATAATAATTATATTTGGATTAATCCTTCTGCAATTTATTTGTCAGTGGGGATTGGGGGAAATTTGGAAGGTGAATCTGATCAGCCTGTTCGTGGTAAGAAGTGAAACATGGTTTCATTTTTAATTAAAATGATGCCATAATTATTTCACATTAATTAAAATAATTTAATGTTTATTTCACTTAATTAAACTAAATAATTATTAAATACATGTACATATAAGTTCCTTGGGGGTTAGTGCATGAAAAAGCGCTTGCTCTGGAGAGCTAACCAGGTGGGAATTAATTTATAAGTTTTTATTGCATATTTAATATATTTTATGAAACAAAAGATCTTTGGTTTTCCAACCATGGGCGTTAGATACAACCGAGTTGACTAACGACCTGAGAGCTAAGTGCAAGCCTTTGGTTTTCCAACCACGGGTGTTAGATACAACCGAGTTGACTAACGACCTGAGAGCTAAGTGCAAACCTGATGTCGACACAAAAGAGGATTGTGGAGGATGAGTGAGACAGAGAGTGAAACAAATAGAATCAGATCATGTTTATTTCTAACCTTTGGTTTTCCAACCACATGCGTTAGATACAACCGAGTTGACTAACAACCTGAGAGCTAAGTGTGAACCTGAGAGAAACACAAGAGAGAAATAAATGAAGGAACATGAGATGAAATGGAATGGGATATGAACAGACCTGATGCCGACACGAAAGAGGATTGTGGAGGATGAGTGAGACAGAGAGTGAAACAAATAGAATCGGATGAAGAGAAAGAGAAAACACACGTGGAGAATAACATGTGAACTATATACATCCGATGAGCTAGACTAGGTTTCAATCTGTGATCCTCTCACTACTCCACATTCAACCATGTGCCGCAGCGGGGAGAAAAAGAACATCCCCGGACTGAAAGTTCAATATATTTTACATAAAGATTTACCTTAATTTATGTGTAATTTTATACTATAAATTACTATGTGTTAATCTTGGATCTTCCAGGATTTTCAAGAAGAAAACTATAACAATAAATGGTTCTTTATCCATTTATTGCATGTTTGAAAATTAATTTTCCAAAGATTTTCATTAATTAAATTATAACTTATTTTTGGTAAAAAATAGATATAATTTAAATAAAGGATTTTTATTGAATGTGGTCATGAGTGTGGCTTGAATTCAGGTCCTTCTGTTTATATCAGTTATTTCTAAGCTAGTCTTTTGCTGTTAAACTATTACACAATTTTATAAGATGTTTAGGTCTAATTTCCGTTTTGTTGAGAATGTCAATGTAAATAAAAGATAATAAAAAATGAAGAATAATTATAATTATTCAAGCTTGCAGTTTCAAGTATTACATGTTACATACTACATGTAATATCTTGGTGGCTGACAAATGGCTTCACCTCTGGACAACCACCTCCCAGAAAGCAAACTCCTCCCACTGAGTGGTACTGCCCCGGATGGCCAGCTGGACTCTGGGAGTGTCAACTCAACTGCAGGTCTGTGTAATATTACTGGATCCACATTGGCTTATTGTTGCTGAATACCACTCTGAGATCTGTAGCTTTAGATACCCTCAAAGGACTGGCACCGTGGCTTGAGGCCTATGCAAACTACAAGACAAGTCTTCCACCAACCCTCCTCCGTAGTGAGCAAAAGCAAGCTTGAAAAAAAGAGTATGTCACCAGTTGCTCAAAGCTGGAGGAAATTATACAGCAAGCTTTGGGTCTGTCGGAGTCAATTCCGGTCACCCCGGCAACTATCATCTCTGGGCTCCAAGAAATTCATGACCAGTGCCAAAAGAGAAAGCAAGGTGATCAAGTTTCTATTCCATTCCCCATGCCACAAGTATTGTAAAGTCCTGACTCCCCAGATTCTTCCAGATGTGTGCAAAGGGAAGCCAATCCCACTGGAGGATCTTATTGACTTGAAAAATGAGTCCGACAAGGACAAGGACAGAGACCAGGCCCCTCAAAGTCACTCCGTGTCAAAACCACCTGCCAAACATCTCTGCATTTAGGACACAAATTAATTGTTGGGAATCAACTGTCCCCATCCAGAGCTTCCCTCCAAAGTCTCCAATGTTTCCCCGTTGTGGGAGAACTTATATACCAGAGGTGCAGCACTGAAGCTGAGCCCGCAGCCGCGGGCTCAGCGGCAGACTGAGGCTGAGGTAAGGGGGGTACCTACCAAATGTCATCGGACATTTCGCAGGGAAAAGCATGGGGCGCAGCATGTGACATTCTATAGTTGGCGCGGGCGATCGGTCGAGCGGACGAAGGCCGTTTCAGTATGCGCAACGCAATGGACCGGGCGGAACCACGGGGTTCGGGGCGCCAGGCCGCAAGCGGAGCGGGGGCAGAAGAAGCGGAGTCGTGCGCAGGGGAGCGACAGACGGCTGCGGGGGTCAACGGGGTATACTAGTCGGGGACAGGCTGCGGTGTGATGCGGGATTGAGGAGACAGGCAAGTAGGGCTCCAGAGACAGTACCGGGGAATGCGGGACATGATCGGGGGACTGTTGTATAAATAGAGGGTTGTACCAGGGCTGCGGATATTATCTTATCTTATCATCTTAGTAGATAGCTATCAACTACAGCGTACATAAGAAAACCTCATTGTTTAGAGTTCTCTCAGTGATTATTCAGCGTGTGCGGACAAGCGGAACTGTGTAGGGCATCATCAGGACAACGAACGCAAGAGGAACGGTCCCCTTGCTGAGTATAAGGTGTTGCAGGGAAACCAGTTGACTATCCGCTGACAGTGTTTATCCCGCAGAGGAAATCAAAGAACCACCGGAACCAACCAGGAAGAAGGGCAACCTACCATTTCTGTTACCGAGGTCGTCTTTATTTCCACACCGTCAACCAGCCAAGACAATCCAAATCCCCTTGGTGCTGTCAAAGACATCAATGATGCCCAGTCACCCGCGCAACATAACATCAATGATGCCCAGTCACCCGCGCAACATATGGGTAAGCTTTGCATGCTGACTCACTCTTATTCATGTTCTTCATGTTCTTAAGTCCTACCAGCTCCTCAACCTCCGCTGCAGTAACCACTGAACCAGGGCTTTCTACCACCCAGTGGTCATCTGGTTCAGATCAAAATCTGTCCATAAAAACCTCAACCGGGGCTGTAATTACCCCCCCTCCGGCCTTACCATCCTTGACTGGGGCCAAAAGTCCGTTGGATCTTGGTTTAATCCTTCAATTGTTGGGACCGCCCATCCATCCACTGGCCAATATCACCAATGCCCTGCTGCTTCAACCTCCACCCCCCCCCATGATCATCCTCCAAGCAGCCCCAACTGCAGGCCCAACTCCTGCGCCCACTGCACCTTCAGCTCAAACCACAGCTCCTTTGACATCTACACCTCAGCCCAGTCCCATCACTTTTATCGAAAATTAAACAGTCAGGTTTGAGGTGCATTACATTCTGAAGACTTTCCAAGGCCATCTCAACCATCATTTTTTTTTTTTTGCGCATAGTTCCATCAATCCATTCATTGACTGCCGAGCCAAATCAATGCACAAGAGAACCCCACCTCCCAAATTACCTCAGTCCAGCTTGTTTCAGTCCAAATCTACTCACAAAGTATGGCTAAAATAAATCCAAATATATTGTGAGTTTAACTTGTTTTTATCTCCTTCTCAGTTCACCCAGATAAAGTTTTTGTTGTTTGGCAGTAGTGGACGTCATATTATTACTGGCCAATGAAGAGCCATGGTATGCACCTAGCTTGATTGATATTCCAAAGCTGAAGTCTGCAAAAATTCCCCAAGTTTAAGGCAAGCAAGCATGTCAAATATCCCCTGGTCCTCTTACTTTGCAAAATCCAAAAACCATCCAAGGTCAATTTGTCTTGGTGGGCAAACTGCATCACATCTTCTATCCAGTTGACTGCACAGGAATTGGCTGTTAAACCACCACCAATCAACAACTTGGACAACACAAACCTCGGCTCCCATTTGCGCATTATTGAGTATCTCAATAGCTGTAAGGCTTCTACTATTGAAATATTATGGATAGACTCACTTGCTGAATTGCCGCGGATAAACATCAGCAATAGAAGATGCAGAATCCAAGAGACTTTGAGTTTGAAACCTAATCTGAAGATCTATAAATTACTACATTTCGTACACAGTTGTAATTTCTTTTCCTCATTCAAGTTTCAACAAACTCTTCTTGTCTCACAACTCGCGCTCATCATTGTTCAATTTATCCTCACAGGTGTGATCACTTTCTTTTCATTTCTCTTATCCTTCTCTTTATTCTAACTCATGTTAATCGTTATCATTTTCTCTCAGGTGTGACTCTTTATTTCATCACTCGACTCAGTGGTTCATAATTCTCACATCTCGTTGGTTCTTTATAAGGTGCATAGAAATATCATTCAAGTTTCAACAAACTCTTCTTGTCTCACAACTCGCGCTCATCATTGTTCAATTTATCCTCACAGGTGTGACTCTTTATTTCATCACTCGACTCAGTGGTTCATAATTCTCACATCTCGCCGGTTCTTTATAAGGTGTGACTCTTTATTTCATCACTCAACTCAGTGGTTCATAATTCTCACATCTCGTCGGTTCTTTATAAGAACTTGAACTCCTTCTTCGTCCTTTATCTACACCCAAAATGAATGTAGAAAACGGAAACATACACAGCAAGATGTTGCTTAAACCCCTGATTCAGTTCCATGACTTGATAATCAACATATTCATCACTCACTCAATCATAAGAGGGTCTGTGCTTTCCAACACTGAATTGGACACACCTTCTTCTGAAAGTCAAGTCTTAGTTCTCTACAAGAAGGAACTTTACCAAGATCGCTCACGACACAATTATACCCCGTTCTGCCTCTACCTTGTGGCCGGTGTTTGTGGCCTTATTTTGGCTCCTAACAATTGTCAGTTTGCCTCCGGTGCATCAGCTTTGGGATTCTTGGGCGCCATCAAACACATCTTCAAAAACAGTATTCCTCAATGCAAGGGTTTGGGGCCTGTTTGAAAAAGGACAGGCGCGTATATTGATAGTGTTTTCATTGATGCTTTCCTAACCCCCAACTGCCTTTTCAATTTCCACCGGCTTCAAATAATACAACTTGCCCAAGCAATTACCTCCAACTTCCTTGTTTGTCTGAGCTGTCGCCGCAAAATAAGCAGTTTTGTGTTGCTTTCCAAAACAGTTTTCCTGTCTAAAATACTGTAATTCTATTATATTACTTTCCCCAAACAAATACTAACTGTTAATATATGTTAAGCTTATCACTTGGACCTACTGGCTTCTGTCTGAAATGTTGGCTGGATTGAATTTTTCTATCTGGGTAGTATTTTCAATTTTCTGGTTTCTTGCTTTTGAATTGAAAGTGAATATGTGATGGCAGATAAATTCCTAGGTCACAATTATTCTTTTACTATCATTATTCAGATCTTCCTTGTTTAACTCTTTCCTAATCTTCCTTTCTTTCCTCAGTCTGGTTCCTGGTTTTTAGAAATATTATCAAAAAATTTACAAATACCAAAGCCAAAAGAATGTGTATAAACCAAGAAAATTATGTAAATATTTTGTTGATTGATATAATTATATTTTTATTAATTCCACTAAATTCAGATTGTCAATGAAATGCTTGATGATGAGTATCAAGTATCTTGAATATCAAGACCCAATTTTCAGACCTAGTCACAAGCGGAATTGGAAGGAATTTGGCCACTTCAATGAGATCCAGTTCACAAGCAAGGAATTATGGATTATGATGGGTGGATTGAATGAGGAATTAAAGCTAAGACATTTCATATATTTCACCATCACTGTTTCCAATACTTATTTCTTTTACAAGCCTTTCAATTTTCTCACCAATTCAAGGGAGGGGGATGTTCCAACAGGTGCTTTTTTCTTACCAAATTACTATCGTTAGAATTAACAAAGCATTTATCAGGCACATGAGCAGAAAATGATTGACTTGGGAAGGATTTGAACCAGCAACCTTAGCTTGAAGATAAGAAACTATACCAGAAGTGCTGCCTTTACCAACTAGGCTACCAAGTCCTTATTGCCAATATTTGGAACACTGTGGATCACAATATTCAAAAACTATCAAACAATCCCTGATTTGAAGAAATAAGAGGCAGGATGCACCCAAGGACATCCTGTTAAAATTAAAAATGAATTTTGAAGAAATTAGCATGTTTTTGATTGAACTGGGAAGGATATGAACCAGTGAACTTTAATTGAAGATAAGACACTATACTAGAAGCGCTTCCTTTAACACCTTGGCTACCGAGTTCATACCTGACATGCTGGTAATGAGAACACTGTGGATTACAGCATTTTAACACATCCTTTCCATCCAATTTATCTTAAAATGATTCAAAAGCACTTGAGGTTTACCAAGAATAAGCCCTCAAATGAAGAAAACAACCTTTTATTGCAACAATACTTCTCCCAACCTATTGGCTCAAAGTTGGGTTTTTTCACTCTGCTGGCCAGATGAGCTCAACAAGGCAAGGCAGAAAGATTATTGGAACAGGTATTTTCCAAATATGATGAGCTTTTGAAGAGAAAAAAATTAGTCTGAAGTTGAAATTCAGGACGAATCAATTGTTCAGGGTCCCTGCTTGTGAAAATATCGTTGATCTTTTCAATGCTCTGGAAATATTGGACAAAAGCAAATAGCTTTAAGATTTTTTCAAAAACATGGATTGATTAGTTTGCCCAGTTGGTAAGCATCCAAAGAGTATTCTTGTGTGGATGAAGGTATAATATCTATTTATTATATCACTCAACCAAATAGGATTTAATTTTTTCTGAGAATCACACCTTTTTTTTTTCTGCTTTCAGGATCATTTGTCCAACTCATCCAGTTCTGGCCTCATTAGCCAAAGACTTCTCAGCAATCTCAGGATCCTCTTGTGCAACAGAAGATACATTTTTCCTCAGCTGAAGATGTTTTTTCTTGTGGTAAAGGTAGCTTGCCCCCTTGTACAATTGAAAGATGTGTTAGTAGTCAAATGTGGTTGAAAGAGGGTCTACAGTCAGTAGACAAGTTTGAAAAAGCACAGAGAATTATTTTAATTCTTATGTGGATTTTTTGTGAAAATCAAAAATGGTCTTGGTTCTATCTTTCTTTTTGTCTTCTTCTAATTATTTTGAATTAGTATATTATCACAAATAAAAAAAAAATAGAAGTATAAAGTTACAAATAGGTAATTTTTTATAACCATTTTTTTACCAGCGTAATTGGGAACTGTTAAAAATTGGTGGAATGAGAAAAAGAAGGGAATTAGTGAACAGACTCTGGGATACTCAAAAGATGGGGACTTTGTTTTAGGAGGAGAACTGATGATTGTTATTGCTTGGACTAGGCTATGTTTTTATAGACTAGTTACAAGTGGTTGATTTGTGGTTGAGAAATGAAAATGAATAAAGAGTACTTTGAATAAAAACTGAGAGGAATATAATATGAGTACTTGGAAGAAATAACTAGTCAGGCCTTCTCAGTCTCTTTTAGTCAAGCTAGTATATTAATCAAGAAAAAACATATTACAAAAACCACAAATACTAAGAGGCGTTAATTCTAGTAATCAGATTTTAATATCAGAAAGTGAATCAAGAAAGAGAACAAACTAACAAATAGTACCATGAGTTTGTAAATACAATAACACATAGTAAATAAATGTGGTGTTCTAGTTTGATCAAGTTGATATAAGAAAAGTAATAAAGGAGGGGATTTTTGAGAGGAACAGAAGAAGAAAAACTCAACAGGAACATTGCTCCACTATTTGATAGCATAGTTGAGAGTACCACTGCTTAAGGCTAGAATAGCTTTATTTTTTGCTACATCCGCTGGAAAATCACTCATACATTTATTTCCATGTAGTGTTAGGTAGCTTTTGGAATTAGCACTAACACTGCACTATCAGTCTTTTTTTTTTTTTGCCAAAATATATAGTAGTGTTAGCTGACTAAATTCCCTGCTATAAACAGTAAATTTCTTGTTAGAGTAGCAAAAAAAACCTAACCGACTACTTCTTTATGTATGTATAAATCAGTTGTTCTAAGCTGAATACAAGATAATGTGTTTGACCATTGACACAGTGAATTTCCATCAATCAAAATTTTTCATAACTGTTGAGAGATACGATGGTTCAAAGTTTGAAAACTCCGATGATAGTTTTATTTTCATCGTCAGCCTTCGTTTAATGGTTGCGCCCCATCGGGTCTAGTGTTTATGTTGGGCCCGCCCAAACAAATCAGACAGCAGTAATATTGTTTGACCAGGCCAAAATGACCACCTCCCTCAAAACTCTATACTCGACCCAGACATGTCTCAAGCTCTTAGCTTCAACCAACCAAGTATCATCAGTACCAACTCCAACAACAACCATATCCAATTCGATCAACTCTCAAACTCCGAGCAACTCTCAAACTCTGATCCAACAGCTGTATTCTCAACCACCTCACTCGAGCTGGCCTTCCATCCGATTCACTTGATCAAGTTTGCACTCCTCCTACTAGGTTCGTCAAACTTACCCCTACAAGAGTAATCCTATCCAACACCCAAACTGATCAAACCTACCCTATCTCTCTCTCTTTCCAGCTTTCCTCCTCATACCCATCCTTAACACCAACATCTTCCCCGGCACTCCACTCGCCCATTCCCCACGTAAGCCCTTGGCCAAGCACTCCCATCGACGTCGCCGTCTGGGCCGACGCCAGCTCCCGGCGAGCTATCAACCCCCACAGTCGGTCGTCGATGCGCCCTTCATACCCCTACCCACCAGGCGTCACTTTCGGATCTCACATGTTGGCAACCAGAACCGAAGGCCAATGACCGGCAAGGTCGTCTACACCAACCACTCCTCCTCAGACTCGGACGGGTACTGCTCCGAACACTCCCACCATCAACCCATGCCCGTCGAACACTTCAGACTCGTCTTTGGAAAGAGACTCAGAGGCGAAGAGGAAGAGTTCAGAGGACCTAGCGCCATGAAAGGATCCCGTCTTTCTGTCCCCGGTTCAGCCTATCAGCCAACTCACTCCTCCTCCTCCTCCTCCTCCTCAGTCAACGTGCATCCCCAGAAAGATTTCATCCAGCCCTGCCCCACAAGACCTCAGACAGCCCAACATGACGAGCAGACCAAAGCCTCGCCTGGGAAGAAAGCAATCAGCTTCGCCGCAACCACTCAGGCCTGCACTCAACGCATCTCAACCCAGATCGACTCCAGTCTGAGCTTCCTAACCTGCCAGCTCAAGTAACCAAATCACCCAGCCTTGGACCCCATCAGCCAATATCCTTCCTCTGCTGCTCACAATAGAAACATCCTCCTAGTACTGGTTGCTTACCATCTAGCTAACGGTCCCATTTCCGGTTTCGTAAGAGGAACGCCTACTCGTCCCTCGAGACGCTTCAACAGCCCAACAACCGATTCACAGCACACTCATTTCTCCTACCCTCTGTCAGTTGTCACTCAATGGACCCGTGCTCTTAAAGAACAGTACACGTTTATGATAAATCTCTTTTTACTTGTGTTGTCTCCCTCATTAACAAAACAATAAAATAACACACGACACATATTTATATACATACATAAATATATATATTTATGTGTACTCTCGTTAGATTCAATCAGTTTATCAATTTTTTTTGGTTAGTCATGCTGCACACATTTGACAACAACACCAAAGCTTGACTTGACCATTACTTTAATATTAACGCTTCTGTAAATTCATCGTATTCTTTAAAACAAACCCCTTCCTGAAAGACTCTCTTCTATGTTTGTTTGTGTAGATAACTAATACAATATTTGAGCTGCTCTGTTTTCTTTGTGCCCACATTCCTTCCGGCTAGGCGTACATAAGGATGAATGAACTGCAGGGAAAAAAAAAAAAATCCGCAAGTTGTATTACAAGAATGTTTATTGATGAACAAGAATGACGATAAGTGAATACTACCAGTATTACTATTACTGGTGAGGAAAAACAAGTGGTGCTGGAACGGGGAAATCCACATGTAGAGATGTGCAGATGCTCCAGAGACATGCATCAAGGCGGAGATTCCATCTCTTGGCTTGTTTTTTAGAGTCGATATCTTTTTGGAAATGACCATGACGAAGAAGTTGACGACAACCAAGAGGGCCAAGATACTCAAATATCAGGTTCAAGCCTTCACCATAAACTGCTCAAAAGAAAAGCTTTAATAGCAATCTACACAACGTGAGTTTGAAGGACGGAACTCTAATCGTATACGGGCAAGGTAAAGTTAGACTAGAGTCATGAGGAGCTGTGGCTGCTTGCAAACTACGGGCATACCGTCTAAATAGTTCATTCACAAGTAACTTGAGCCCTGAGATGTTAGCGCGAGTAATTACTCTCTCAAGTCAAGCAAGACAGGGGCAAAGACATAATTATTCATTCCCCTTGCCTAGTCATGCTTCTCACTACTTGTGGGTCCTCCCTACTCTTCCTCACTCAGGGAAAAGGTCTCATCCATCATCCATCCATCATCTCTCGTTTCTACATGAGCTCACAAGAAACCGATGGGATCATGTCGGATCGACATATCACACCGGAGGACGGAGCCGGTTGGATATGTCAGTTGTTTTGTAGATTGGAGATGGTTCACCAGGCAAAATCTTGGTCGTTCTTCAGCCGTCTCATCGAAGTGAAGATCTGTTCACCTGGTTGCAATTCACTGCGACAATAACCATCAAGCAGAATTGAGTGGTGGGCGTATCAAGGGCATATCTTATCAACACTCCGGCGTGCTTGGATATGATGAATAGTCGAGACAAGCTGTCAGCTCGTCAACTCATACTTCGGTAATCCTGTCCGACCGGTCACTGCTCTCTGGAAGACTTAGATCTCGGTGACCAGTGAGTGGTGTCCGAGGTGGAACTTATAACTCTCCCCAAAAAAAAGATTTCTTTGAGGGTGAAGGTGACGGCCCTCGAGGAATTGGATGGCTAGGAATCCGAGGTCACATTGATAGTTGTTGGTACGGCTGCCGAGGGCCCGGATACACTACCTTCCAACCGCCGCTGGGATGGTCTCGAGCGTGCTGGTGTTGTTAAAAGACACCATTGAGTCTCCAGTCTTCAATCCCACGTCACCCCCACTCTAAATCGCCATTTTGCGTTTTTTTTTTCTTTTACAACTTGTGATAGATTGTAAATACCCATTAACTCTTCCTTCCTTATCCCAAAACCCGCCTTCCAAGATGGTTTTCATTAATACTGCCGCCATCTTCAGCATCTTGATGCATGCATCTCTCGTGACCAGCTTACCCCGACCCGACGAATATACTTCAACCACTACAACCACTACAACCATAAATCTAGAGACTGAAAATGTAGGAGTAATCGATCTTCAGCGGAGATTCCAAAGAGTACTAGACGCAGCAGCCCAAGATGATACGATAAAACTTTACGCATTATTGTCTGGCCTCACGAAATATAGCATACAAATGACCAACCCTGATGGCACGGCAGTGACGCTGACCGGGGGAAATGACAGCTTAGCGATCATGAAGTAGGTGCCTTCGTTTTTTGTAGTTTTAAAGATCTATGCACTAAGACAAGTTTGTTGAACTTGACCTTCAACGATTGCTTGGGCGTTCTACAGTGATTTTATGACTCAAGTCGTTTTCCACACCTATGATCCGGATTGGGTAGCACTTCATGCTAAGCAAGCCATGGAACTGATCCAGGAAACAGGTAAATCTCTCAATTTCAAACAACCTTTCTTGACTCAAACACTACACTCACCACCACCTTTAACCTCACTTTGACAGGTTACAGATATACCATCGACACGACGGTGACATATGAATCTACCACAATAACCCAGACTTCAAAATAGAATGATTATAATTAATAACACGACCCAAGTTATATTTTTCATCTAAGCTGCCAGGTTCCTAATCAGCCTATGTAAATCTCATCAGCAAGATTGAGTAAATTTATATATTTTGCCCACAAAAAGGGGTTGTTTTTTTGTTTTGTTTTGTTAACCAGGCTTGCGAAATGTACATAAATATCATGATTCTGTGTGTGTTTTTTGCATGGACTTTCAAAGACTGGTTTTAGAAAAAGTAACTGTGATTGCGCTTCTCAGTTTTGATCCAGTGATTATTAAGCTTTAATTTTCGTTTTTAATTGTGAATATTCTTGTTTTACCAAACTATGTTGAAGTGTCAAACTAGGCACTGCTTGAAAAACATGGTTTCATTTTTTTAATGCCATGAACCCTTACATATTTGAGGGAAAAGATTTATAAGATTTCTTTTTAAATGAGAGGTACCCCAAAAAAAACAGAATCAAAGACTGCTGATTTGAAAAACAAGCAGACATTTTTTTTGCTTATTTTGTGGACCTTTTTTATGACTTGGTAAACTCCCTTTCTGAAAACAAGAATCCATGCGTAAAATTTAGTGAAAGTGGGCATGAGGTTAAAAAAATGGCAGGTTTGGCTGGAAAATGAACTGCCCTATTCTATGGCAATGTGTACAGAGAAAATACATACGCACGTGGGATAGTTCCAAATTAAAGAGAATATTCCATCACATCATCTTTCATCTATGAGGCAGTGCTCTGCCGAAAGTTGATGCTTGCGTAGAAAAATTCCGGTCCCTGAATGTTAAAGGGTAAAATTGGCCATGTTCACCTGGAATTAACGTTGAGCGGAAGCCATGCATCCTGGCCGTCGTGTTGCTCGTCCCTCCCTTTTCCATTGTTCTAGTTGAGTGAGCAGTTGGGAAACTGCATAATTCCAGGTGAATGCGGTCGATTGTACCCTTTGACATTGAGGCACCACAGTTTTAAACGTAACAGAACAGGGTTGATATAAAGAAGAGGCAGATTTTCAACTTGCTGGGCGATGACAGACGGATCAATTGCACCCTTAGATGAAATTCACAAAAGGTAAGAAGAGCGTTAGATAACTCAGAAGATAGACGTTCATGTACATTAAGATTTAATTACAGTTAATTGGCCTAGAAACAAGCTGAGTATGATTATGTGTACTATTATGAATAACAAGGAATGCAAGGGTACAAAATGATGTTTGAAATATAGTGAGAGTACAAAAATGTTTGTCGAGACAGAAGGATGATGATGAGTGGTACTAGTACACCAGGGGAAGGGGGAGAAACAAGTGATTTCAAATCTGGGTAAAAGTGTAGAAATGCGTAGGTGTTCGGGATATCAAGTCGAAGACTATCTCTTTGCATATTTTAGAGTCAGCGTCTTGGTGGCAGTGACCATGACGAAGAAGTTGAAGACGACAAAGAGGGCCAAGATACCCAAGTCTCTCCAGCGGTTAGAGAACGAGAGATTCAAGCCTTCGTAAACTTTATACGAGAAGAAGAACGCCTTAGCAAACCTGTACAAGGGCCGAAGTTGAAGATGTAAGGACTTACACTGGTCACCCTTGGAGAATTGACAATACCTGCAGTCATTAGTCGAGTCAGAATTTTCGAGATAGCCTCCTCTACTTGAGATAAAATTTTCAGCCCATCGGCCACATGTTTGTCCAGCCGGAGGTTGAAAGACAGAGCTATGATCGGATGCGGGAAAAAATTAGCTTCGGTTATCCATCGACAAGAGGACTAGAACCTTGAAGAGCTACGTACAGTTCAGGCTGCTTGCAAACTACGGGCATCTCGTGTAATTCATTCACCAATAACCCGGAAATGATACGAGTGTAAGGATCGAGCTGGTACATCCCTTTGGTAGTGAAATAAGACATTTGCTTTTAGCATCGAAGTCTAGATGGCCGAGAAAACGGGAAAACGAACATTCTCTCCAGAATTTTGGCATTTGGGCCTGTGGTACAGTTACACCGCAGAACAAATTCAACATGACGGAAAGTGGAGAGTTGACTTGAGACGCAAAGAAGATTGAAGGCGAAAGCGCCGCGATGGCCTGACCGAGCGTGACAGCAAACATTTCAACCAACCAAATCACTGATGTGATTGAGTTGGATGATCAGCTACGAGCGCAAAATGTGTGATGAGTGGTGGATAACTCACTCAAGAACGCATATCCAGCCCGATCTGATGAAGGGTTAAAGCCAGCAATGAAGTACCAAAGCACAAAGTAGGCAGTAGCGCAGAGCAACGAATAGGGAACTTCGGCCAGAAACTGAGCCAGAGCAAACACCTGTTCGCTGTAGGTTTTTGAGGAAGCTTCCCGCAAGAAGATCATTCTCGCCATTATGAACGAGGGCTCGACTTGGGCTATGATCTGTTTTCAAAGCGATGTGAGCCAGCCAAATCGCTTGCGTAAAGAAATGTGAACTTACAAGAATAGGTAGAACCCCAGCTATGAAAATACTAAAGATTCGGTATTGCAAATCGGCCACTCCATTGCCAACCTGGAAGAAGGTCAAGCCGACGAGCAGACTGATAGTGATGTGGTTAAATAGCCTTGTAAACTGGTAATCAGCATTACGGTAACAAGCTAGGCTTGATCGAGCCAAGACCGTCTTCAATTGGAACCAAAAAGTTTGGGCATCTGTCAAGTTAGAAGAAAAAAGGGTCAGTATCCTATGTCAACAGGAGGAAGGCGTGAAGGGAAAATTAAATGAGAGGACAGACATTGGGTCGCAGGGGGTCCTTCGGGGCTAGCGTCATCATGATCACTAGACTGTTTGTTTAACATTTGAATCTCACGTTTGTTACCTTCGTGTTCTTCACTTTCGAGCCATCGATCGGCCCAATCCTTATCCCCGCCCAATTGTCGTGTGGTACCACCACCAATCGCTTCAAGCATGAATTCAGCAGGATTCGCCTCGACGGGACAAACGGCACCATTGCGTGCAAAGTAATCTCGGATAATGTGTGAGTCAGTGCCAATGTCGCCAAAGTAAACACATCGGCCGCCTTTCTTCAAGAGTAAGAGCCTGTCGAAATTTTCAAACAAAAGAGCATTGGGTTGATGGATTGTACACAGAATTGCTTGTCCGGCTGAAGCGAGCTTCCTCAAAAACCGTACAACGTTGTAAGCGCTTTGACCGTCCAGACCAGAAGTCGGTTCATCGAGGAATAAGAGCAATTGAGGCTTGGCTGAGAGCTCAACGCCAATAGTCACACGTTTACGAGCTTCGACACCTAACCCGAACCCTGGGAAGCCAATCATTGCATCAGCCAGATCTTCCAGCTCTAAGAGCTGGATGACCTCCTCGACGTATGCGTTCTTCTCTTCGACCGACACGTTTGGGGGTTGCCTCAGGTATGCCGAAAATCTGAACGCCTCTCGTACAGTGGCGGTCCATTCATGCACATCTTGTTGTTCACAGTAAGCTGTCCCTCTTTGGAAATCGGCCCCAGGGGCACGTCCGGAGACCTTCACCTCTCCTCCAATCACACCCGTTGTCTTCCGGTTGGCTAAGACGTCCAGAAGTGTGGTTTTTCCCGCACCTGAGGAGCCCATCAAAGCTGTTAGGGTTCCAGGCTTGACATATCCATATATGTCGTTGAGAAGACGGCGTTGGCCGCCTGGGACTGGAACGTCGTACGTCAGACCTTCCCAGGTAAACGGCTTGCGAGCAGAAATCAAACCGCTGAGGTTTTGCTCCACCGTGCCTTTGCGAAATTCTTCCTTCTGAGCTTGCAATTTGGCATTGAGTATCTTTCTTTCGGCGTTCTCCTTCGCGAAAACGTTGATAGCAGGCATTCCAGACCCTAAGGCAAGGTTTTCAACCGCTAAAAACAAGCACGTCATGAATAGAACGATGTAGGCACACTGCAAACGAAGCCCAAGATCAGAAGGAAGTCTTTGTCCCCGGTGATGTAAGATGATGTTTGGCTCACCTCAATTCCGAAGTTTTTCCAGACATTTTCAGTGTGGTAATTGAACGAAGCGCGGATATAATCAGCTCCAGAGACGATTGGGTTACCGGGCTTGGAGCCTCTGAGAGTGCAGATTTGATTGGGACCTAAGGAGGTTGGGTAGCCGGGGCCGTTAGGGAGTATGAAGCCTCCCTCACATAGGATATCTAGCCTCTTGAATTCGTTTGCCATCAATGCAGAGAACGCGTAATTGACTGGGTTGATGTGGTATATCCAAACAAGCCACCTCTTCATCGCAGGTTCAGGAATCATGTATCCACTATACAAGACCATGGACATCACCAGTGCACTAGCCATTCTTGCCGCAGTATCGAAGCTGAACGAAATCGAGCCCAGAAATCTGAAGAATGAACTGAGGGCCAGGAAAGTAAAGTACACTATAGTGAAGTACGTGAAAAAAGCCCCGGCTTCCCTGGTCAATCCTGCCATCATGTAAAGCTAGCCAGAGGGGATCTGATCAGATAAATGTCGGACTCAAATAGAAAAAAAAAGGCAGAAAGCCAGTCACAACACTTACAATGAGCGAAAACAAGAAGATCTTAGGTGCAGAAAAGGGTATGTCAGAAATTGAGTTTGCTAGTGCCAGAGCGCCGGGTCGATAAAAACAGAATGCAGTTTGTCTCCACATGATAGGGCGGCCCAACATTTGGCCAGGGAGTTGCGCGAAGGCTAAAAACAGCTAGGTCAGTAGATGCGGGAGAATTATTTGGAATGAAAAGAGCCTACAGATAAAAACATTAAATAGTAACCCGATAAAGATTACACCTCCTCTGATATTTGAATCAAGTGGCAAATGAAGTCCATCAGAATCAACCTAGAAGAAACAAAAATGAAAAATGAACATACCTGGTAAATGCGCCAGCGGCCGTTTTTGGAATATTAAGGTAAATGCTTCCAATAATGATAGAGATAGTGATGGCTGTAGCCCAGCTGAAGGCCAGGCCCATGCGATCTTGCAATTGCAATTGTAGGTCTCGAATGACCAGGGCTTTTAACTGACTAAAGATCGAAACTGTGAGAGGGGACTGAATTGCAAAAAAAAAGAAACAATTAGGCGCTAGACACATCAAATCAAAGATGTTGAGGTAGAAATATACCTTGCTTGGCACGGTACTACTTCTATCTTTCTTCACAGCTTGGATGAAGTCTTCACGGTCTCGGTTTTCTGCGGCCAAGTAAAGACGATAGTCTTCCATTTCATCCCGGACCTTCTTGCAAATGGTGCTGTTGAGGTATGCCTTCTCCATTTCCTCGGCGGTCTGTGGTACGGTACTTGGATCGACACCATCGGCAAACTGGCGCTCATTTGAGTCAGTGCAACCTGTGAGGAAATCAGCAGTTGTTTGACGGGGCATGTTTTTATAGCCTAAGTCGATGAAGTACTGTCGAGCTTGAGAAGAAGGACCGAAGTAGACTTGACGCCCTTCATTGATCAGACAGACTTTGTCGAATTGCTCATAGATCCCTTCCCCGGCTTGGTATAGTGTCACAAACATCGTCGTCCTGAAGATGTTGGTCAAGATTCTGAGGGACTTGGCGTATTGAAGTGCAGTCGAGGCATCGAGACCTCTGGTCGAATTGTCCCAAGCCAGGACAGAGGCTCTGGTGGCCATCATCTCGGCAATTGAGACTCTCTTCCGTTCACCACCTGAAACTCCTCGTATCTGGGCATTGCCGACAACTTTGAAAGTGGCAAAATGAGCTGCTGGTAGACAACGATTTGACGAAAATAACCGCCGACTTACGTGTATTCTTGGTGTGGCTTATGCCAAGCATGCGTAAAAGGAGATCTAAGACCTGCTGTTGAAATTCTGACTTGGACTGTTGAGGGAGACGAGTGGCGGGTACCTTGGTGGAGAGTGCAAACTTCAGAGTTTGTGCTACCGTGAGGGTAGCATGGTGAACATCATCCTAGGAACAGACAACATCTCCATCAGTCATCACAGTGGTAAATACATAAAATACATAGATACTAGCGAATAACATACTTCTGGGTTGTACACAACCCTGAAAAAGTTCAAGATTGCACCGAGGTAAGCTAACATTCTCTCTTGACCAGCAAGAGCAATGTACTCACTCTCCCTGATAAGTCTTACCCATTGTTTTGGCATCGATTCCTCCATACTCAACCTGCCCGCCAACCTCCATGAAGCCAATTCGTCGATTGGCAATGACTTTGAGAAATGTTGAACAACCGGCATTAGGTCGACCAAGGACAAAGCACATCTCCCCCGGTTTGACAAAGCCATTGAAGTTTTGCAGAAGAAGCTTGGGTGGCCGAGAGACAAAGTTTGTCATGTAGAAGATCAGAGGGAATAACAGGTATTCCTTGATAGCATCGGGGAAAGTTCGAATGTGAAGTCGTAAGCCACCCATACCACTGACTGATAAGTTTGAAAAAATAACGCCGAGACATTTGAGCTGAAATCCATGCTGGTCGCGCGCTTGAGATTTTCCCCTCTTGAAAGAAGAAAGGTAACGCAAGAATTACAGTGAATGAGAGTCATATCCCGAAGAAAATTAATTCAAAGAGAACAAACCAGGTAGGCCAGGAGGTCGAATTCATCGTCCCCACCCTGCTTTTCCTTATCAGCATGAAGTCCAGCAGACGAGCTGAAAGGCAATCAAGCAGAAGAATCAATACGATGGCTCAAATGAACTCGGGGGGAAATCGATCAAGAGCTCACGCCTTGGAAAGTTGTCGACTCAGGGCAGCGAATTCGCGCTCGGCGCGTACCACGTCAACTGAATCTTCAGTAGGAATTGAGGCTTCGATTGTCGAGTCAGAGTCAGCTAGACCAGAATGTTTTTCGATCACATTGTGAAGTTTTTGATCTTTATTAGGATCTCCATTGAAAGACTCTGCGCGAGTGACGTTAGAGTCTCGCCGTGAGCCAGCAGATTCGGTAAGTGGAAGAATGGTAAGGTCCCTTTCGCCAAGATCCTCGAGCGGTGGTTGGATGGTCATGATCAAATAAGGTGGGTTCTACGCTAGTGAGTAGGCTAAATCGAAGTTTAAAATCAACAATAGATTAATTAGTAAGAAGGGTGATAAATTAGAGCGAGCAAAACAATATGATTCTCGACAGTTCCCGATAATGATAGGGGCACCTAAACCTGCCCGAAGTAAGGCTGATGGGTTAGCTTGGCCTGATACCTATCAGGATACTAAAGACGCGATGGATAGCTCGGTAAAACTACAGCCTGTTGTACCTGAGCTCCCTGTAGTTGTTATTAGCAGCAAAATATGGAATTTGTGTAGAGGAGATCACAGGGGAAGAGGAGGGATGTGGTTATATTGATGTATGTATGTACATATATATAATATATGTTTATTTATTTATTATGAGAGAAGGACTGCCAGGGGACAGCTACTCAAAACGGATCAGGTGTCTCATCAAATAAGGTAAATCAACAAGGCCCCAAAATCTGTAAGTCTAGAATATGATTGACTTGATGGATGTCAGGTCTTGAGAGGCAGCAAGAGACAGATAACATGTTGGCATGAATGAGTGGTGGAGCGGGGATGACGATGAACCGATTGGAAGCATGTATAAATTATCGGTCGAGCCAGTTGGGACTGTCTGTATTGATGCTACTGGTCGTAAAAGAAGATAGCAAAGAAGAAAAAAGAAAGAAAAAAAAACGGCTGAAACTTACCAATCGAGTTTCGAGGAGGACTAGTTGTAGTGTAGGCTTGAAGGATAAGTTAGGTGCAGGCTTGAAGGATAAGTTAGGTTCTTTAGCTTTAGGGTAGCCTCGATGGCAGTTCAGGATATCTTGGAACAAAAACAAACAACCAAACTTTTTTTTGTTTGGATAAATGTGTAGAGTTAAGGATCAGAAGAAGATGGTTTGTGATAGCCGATAGCGTTAAGGTTCACTGAGCTGGCGTGGCTCGATGGATCTCCTGAGGAGGTAGGTAGTTGGGTGAAGATGGGTCGACTGACTCGGAGATTGAAATGACTGCAGGGGATGGAATGCGTAGATTTCTTTTTAAAGATATTGATGTATCCCAAAGGTTGAGAGGTTAGTGGTCGTAGTGATAGTCGTAGTAATAATAATAATAGTGATGATGATGATGATGAAGTAGTATGTAGGAGATCGATGTAAATAAGTAAGAACGTTGGGAAAGGCAAGAGACGGCCTGAGTTTTATACTTCGTCATCTAATTCCGGGAACAACCCAACAAAACAGTTATATCCTTTGGAAAGGTCCAAGTACTGGTTATGCTATGCTTCCTTACTTCCTTCCGCCATGTGACAAAGCTCGGTCCAGTTGTGGACTAGATGCCAGCAGTCATGCTGGGCCTCTGGCTGAGCCTGAGCAGGCTACTACTCTTGCTTCCCAACTGGGGTGGTAGGTACCTGCGCTGCTAGCCGGCGGCCGGGCGAGTGATGGCCGCAACTGGAAGCCTGGCGAGAATGAGCTGTCCCAATCGGTGACCGTTTGCTAATTAACAAGAGAAGCAAAATAAATCTAGCGGCCCCAGTCTCTTAAGCCTGGAGGAGAGAGTTCCGAGCAGGATATCCGTCTTCTCCTTGACCAGCAGCCAGACCAACTTGAGGTCAACCAGGCCAAAGGAGATGGGATCCCCTCCAAACAATTTAGATATTGGTCCTATCAACCATCCCGGGGAGCTTCACTGCAAGTCCAACCTCCTTCAGCAATTCTTGGCTGGTATCATCTCAACCGGCAGTCTTTCCGACTCTCCTCCGGCTGGGCTGCGGTATGATCAGAAGCTCCAAAACTGCCACGCCAATAACATATTTAAATATTTATTTAGCTATTTAGATAACGTACATATAAGCCGACGGGATTCCCGGTTCGAGTCTATAATAATATACAACGTCAAACACACACTTTAACTTCGACTCGAACTTTGACTCACTTACTTCACTCCTATCAACGTATGAATATACATCTTTATTTATTTAAATATCTATTCATGCTGTATCTATCGTTGTTCCCATTGTTTTTCGTCTTTTGTTTTGTATATACATACACAAGAGCGTAATTTTGCCTTGGGCATTGCACCCTATGAACTTGTAAGGTCAAGATCTGGCTGGGGCCGCTATTGGATATAGCCACTTCAATAAAAAACCACCACTTGAAACATCTCAGTTTGTTATTACATAAATAAATACACCAGTTACCTATGCGCAGACTCAAGATGCGCGTGGCTAATAAACAAAACTTCCAAGGGGCAAAAAAATGTGCGCCGGTGAAGCATAAATATGTCATCATGATATTTATGTTGTTTGAACATGTAACGTAATACATAATTAAATAACTTAAATAAATATTTATATTCATGGCAAGCCCATCTGATGCACAACACACTCCATGATCAACGACCACCTTCATCGTGTCGTAATGTCAATCACTGACATTAGGGATAAACGAGCTTAAGAAGTCCTGTCAAGAGTCCACCTTAATAGACCTACAGGCAAGACGCAAAACAAGGCCTGGGGACCCCATCCTCCAAGAGCTTTACACTGCAAGAAAAAAGTAGCTCAACTGCTGCCAGTTGACATGGGGTATTCTCCAGCAGAGCCACTATTTTAACTCCCCTCAATGACACAAGAGGGTTCTCTACACAGTCACTGTGCAGTGAAGTATCACAAGTTGCACCACCAGCTTCCTCAAAGTTTGCGCATGTCACCTGGGGGCAGTTGCTTGAATTTTTCTAGTAGTGGTACTGCTTCTTCTTGAAGAAGTTGCCGTTGGCCTAAAGGGCCCACCATCACGGTCATGACAAGCTCTCATCAGCGTGCACCAACTGATTCAGTCTTGGAATTCCGCAGTGAGGAATGATATTAATATCACGTGTAGAAAAGTTTTAAAGAAAAAGCTACCTGGAAGAAGAAGAGAAAAAAGAAGAAGAAAAAAGACTGGAAATGTAAGTCCGTAATATGGCTGGGATATGTTAGTTCTTATGTAAGATTTTAAATGGGAGAGAAGGAAACTAGGCCTGGTTCTTATCTTTTATTTTTATTTTTTTCATGATAGTGACCAACTATTTTTCTGAAAACAAGAATTAAAACAAGCATTTTTCAATTCAAGGTGACTTGCTTTGGTGTGCACAATTTAGTGGGCCACTCTTTTGAGCACTGTTGAAAAACACAAAAAAACTCATGAAACTGCAGGTGGTTGAAATGCAAAAGTAAAAAGGTGCTTTTGCACTCTTGCATAGGGTATCAATAAACACACACTCCTGGCAGCACACTTGTGCAAGGGGAACACCAATCAAAAATGCAGCCTGCACTGCACACCTTTCCCTGAAGGGGTGTGCAGGCTGGATACCCTTTGTTTTGTGCTTCAGAATTCCTCTTGAGAGTTACAGCCTCCTTGAACTGACCTATCAACTGCCTGCAGTTTCTTGAACTGTTTTTTCTTGTCTTTTTTGAGTGTAAAAAAAGTCATAATTGGATTTTATAAACTTTTTATAAAATCACATTAACTGAAACAAAAAGTGGTGGTGTTAGAATATAGTTCCTTGTGAGAAAATATTCTTATATGGTGTCTTATTGATAGAAGCACTTGTGTTTTCAAGTACAATTCTCAGTTTCACTGCCCTTTTGATCTAAAATTCCAACATTTTTCCCACAAATCTCTCATTGGTTCTCCCAGTTTTAATCACCACAATTTTTATTCTTTTTTGTTCACGTCTGTGGGAAGAAAAATGTAATACTTGGTAGAAATTTTCCAACTCTGTACCCCTTGGCCTTTGATGGTTTCAGTTTCTGGTTTGTTGATAACTTGTGTAATGAACCTAATCTTGAAACTGGGTGAAAATACATCTAACTACACTGAATTAATCATTTCCTACAAGCTAGGAGAATGTAAGATCATTTTGTTTTTGAAATTGCTACACTAATCTACCTTGATTAGAATCACATATCTCCTCTGAAGAATCTGCACACAGACAAAAACCAATCAAGAATATTACACTTTAAAAAGCTATACTCTTATATCCTTTCTTATTCCTTGAGAGGAAGCCCATTAAAACACCTTTTACTCTCATGATCTATTACTCCAAGAGTAGTTCAAAAGAGTTAACCCCTTGGTGGACTTAAGTTTATCAATCTGATTCTAGTCTTACATGGTTTATTCCTCCTTGGGCTGGTTCTTCTTGAGCTGTTTCCAACTGATCTGTATATACACCTCTATAAAACTACATTTTATTTTTCCAAAGAGATTCTGCCCAAACCCAATTTCTGTGTGCATTCAGCTGATCTGTTGACTCTTATATGCATTTGTCATCAATATTCTTATCATTCCTGTTGAATTTTACGCTCTTAATTGCTCTGAGCGCACTCAAATGAAAAATACATGTTGCTGCGCAACATGTGTGCTTATTACCACAACTCAACTCTTTTTCACATCTTCCTCAAGGCCTATTTAATCTCACAACCATTTCTACCCCTTCCTTACTTCACTCAACTCTCCCTCACAACTCTTGCTACCCCTTCCTCTTCCTTACTTCACTCGACTCTCTCTCACGACTCTTTCTACCCCTTCCTTACTCAAATCTCTCTTACATACTCTCTCACTTTGAACAATTCACATCTCTAACAACTACGTCTCAACTTTTATCAAAAATTCCTCAAAGCTTTAACACTGGATAGACTTCAATAGCTTCCAACTTGGTGAGAAATGAAATCAGATAATTCCTCAAATAACCATCATCTCTCTATCTCATACTCAAGCTGATCAAACATCAATTATTCTCAGTTCTCATCAAGTAGTACACTTTCAAAGTCCATCAAATACTTATTATTCTGATCTTTATTCCTACTGTTGGGTTTTGTCTCATCTTATTTCTTATGTCTTTTCTCTCATCAAAAAACTGATCTTCTAAAAATCAATTACTACAAATCTTAGATCCTCACTTCTAATCCTCTAAATATTCAGATAGTCTGTCATAGAATTAAAACATCTATTAGGGTTTGTCTCTTTTTTATCTATATTATCTCATTTACCAAATTTGTTCTAAGCTTGTCTTTCTTTAGTTCTGGTTCTATATCTTTAAGAAATTTCAGTCACAGGTTGTTTAATTCCTACATTTGGGATATCATCACTGAGTTTTTCTTGCACCTGCAGATGTGTCATTTGATTTATTTGATATTACTTTTTTTAATTTAGATGTTTACATATACAGATTGATGTTTCTCCATGCAGAATTTGTGATATTTTGAGAAACTGAACAAATGGATTTCAATAGAAAACAACAAGTAAAAAAAAGACAAACCAAAACAAAGAAAATGAACCTGAAGGCAAACACAACCATATGATGACAACAGGACTATGGAGAAGAAGAAAGAAGGAAGCAAGAAAACTAATAAAAGAAAAGGTTTAAATTCCTGAGGGATTCCAAGGATGAGAGACCAAGGAGTGAATACATACAATCTGGGATACGGGCTTAAGGAAATGCAAGAAAAAATCAATTGGGATTAATCAAATTTGAAAGAAAGATTGAATTTTTGAGGTGAGCAAGGTGTTGTATTTAAGGCTGAGTGTAAATTGGGAAGTAGCAGAAGTGAGAGTTTGTTTTGGAAATTCAGCATGTTAGTTTCATAGGTCTGAGTGAATAGTTGTATTGGAATGAGCTAGTGGTAATCCAAGAAGTTCCCTAAATGGGATGTGGAGGTCCTTTTAGAAGATGGATTCAATACTGTATTTGGTGAGGAAGTTGGGTCTTGACATGACACAACTAGAGGAACAAACCCATTATAGTTAATGGCAAACTGGATCAACTGCATGCAGTTGAAATGCAGAATTCACCAACAAAGCCGCTATTTTATCTTCACCTCTTTAAATATATAGCTGTTTTGGAACAGTCACTGTGCCATTTTTATAGTGACTGTGGATTGAATCTTAAGCACGGAAAACCCACATTTTTTATATATTAAGGCCCTGCACTAATATGAATGCATTTGAATGATTTACAACTTTGGTTTACATGATGTTTCAAGATGGCTATGTAGTCTTGATGAAATAAGTTGACTCTACATTCAGGCAGAAATTTCAAAAAAGATGAAGCAGGCCTGCAACATTGGTTTTGAGATTCAGAAAATAGAGGAAAGTCAATGAGATACAAGTAAGCTTCTAATTTTGGGTTCATGATAACACAAAGATGGTACTCCATGCTTTGTTCAAACAATTCTCAGTCAACTAAAAGCAGTTATCCTAGATATCCCTTTGGCGTTTGATTTTTTCTTTTGTTGAAAGTTGTGAAAAGTCCTTGTGGGAGTTCTGTCATGGCAAGAGTTTCTTGATAGTTACTGTCAAAAAGTAAAGCCTCTCCAGCCCCTGAAAAATGCAAAGTTGACAACGTCAATTGAGATATTCATTCACATTTCTGTAACATATTCCAAGTAATATTCACCTGGGAAGAAACCATATTTGCCAATCCAGGAATCATTTGGAGTCACTCCCCAAACTGTCACTGACACACACCCCTTTACCTTTTGGCATGTCTCAATAACAAATTTGTAATCTTTGGCTTTTTGGGCTTGCTGTTCTTGAGTAATACCTTGAGCAACATTTTCAATTCTCACATCCAGTTCGGTGATAGCCACTTTCAAACCTTTCATTTTGAAACAATGCATTCATCAGCAAGAAGAACTCCATGAGGTCATAAACGCTTGGGGGGTCAAGCATGACATACCTGCACTTGTAAAGCGCTCCAGGTTCTTCTGGAGATCTGAATGGAATATTCGACGTTCCCAAAACCGATCAATTTTCATGGAGCTAAGTTCAAGATTAGATGCAAACTGTACCTGGTGGAACTTGTCCCTCGATAAAATGACATTGAAATCCGACCGCATCCAGAATTCCTTTCCTGTTAAGGTCGGTAGCCAATGTGAGCATTGCATCGGACTTCAGGCCGATACCTTCAATCCCATAATCATTGACTAAAATGTTTTTGGATAAGATGTGACATTTTGAGCATGAGCTTGTTGAATCCTAGAAATAAAAATACGACTGAAAGGGCGAGAAAATTAAATCACGGTAGAGAAGAAGATTCCTATTATACTTCTTGGTCAATTGCCTGGCAGTTGTATACACAAATTCAACGAAACTTTCGGTTAATTTCTGGACCCAAATGGTGTTCCGTAGGCTGCCGCTATCTTCGAAGATCTCATTGCAAACATCTATTGCTATCGCCCGTTCGGAATACCGCTTTATGACCTTATCCAAGATAGTGACCATGGCAGATTTTAATTGTTGTGAGTCCAACTGCTCGACAAAACTTGGATTTTGCGTATGGCTTCAAAGAGGCATACCAAAGTTTTATCTAAATAAGCAAGGATAAGAGTTTAGAAAACTTCGTGGGACACATACGCGAATATCGTATGTATCCGAAGTAGTTTGTTATTTTCCTTGATGTATTCGTATATTTGATCACTAACCCAAACCATACGAAATCAGCAATGTATCATACCAATAAAGAAGGCCGAAGTATGAAAAAAGGGAAAGAAAAGAAACAAACGCTTCCTGAAAATTTATGTTACCCGGAGCCTGCTCTAATGACCCCCATTTCATTTCTATCAATGTGAGCACATGCACCAGCAACCAATGTCGGCAGATTCATCTTTCTTCAGCTAAGACAGCTAGCAACGTAATCAGGGTGAAAACTGACCATTTCCCGCCGTAATGAGTAGAAATTTGTTTCTGACGATGCTCTCGTACTGTTGATCTGATTTCAAAAGGTTTGCGCTAACAGCTACTCCCATAAGCATGTGGCCTTCGGAGCCCCTCCCCAAACTGACCGCGCAGGTTGAAGAGAGCATCGAATAGCAGACAAGTAGAAAGAGAAAGGCAACGTGGCCCAGGCAGTATGCCATATTCATACAGCTTTGAGTATCCTCGCAATCAGAGTAAAATACACACAATGGCAAGTGATGGAGGTCGAAGTATGTATTTTATAGTTGGTGGAGGTGCGGCTATGAGGATTCGCAGGTGGACATGCGCCGGAGGATTCTGTCTTACATGAATTGATTCTGAAGCTTGAACATAACATAGCCCAGGGTGGTCTATGCAATTCGGAAAAAAGCGCCGAGGTCTTCAGCTTTGCGAATTGTAGTAGGTAGTGTCTTGGAGATCACGACACAGCCCATCAACATGTCGATCAGAGATAAGTCTAGTACGCGCAACCGTCTAGGTTACTACGGGTGGAGGCTGGAAGATTAGCAAGGAGTGCGATCCCTTGAATGGGGCGTCGTTTCAAGTTTTGATTTATGGATACTTATCGAACGACAAGCGCGAAATCAAGTTGCGAAGAGTCTACGCTTGGTTGGTGGGCAACATCTCTCGATGATGATGGCTTTAGTTCATGAACCTAGGTACTTCCCAGATCGCAACTCTCTCTTTATCGGCCGAGAAGTTGACAGATCAGAGGGTGAAGAAGTATTTAACAATCGGCCTGAATGTGTTGTAACTCAAACCAGATGCTGACGCCGCATGTCTACTTCAGAAGACCATACTGAACCATGATGCGTGAGTTTATTACAGGATTGGAACTGTTTCGATGACAATCCTTCAAAACTCTCTACTGTCAATGGATTTATAGAAAGATCACTCTAAGACTAGCACGAGTGCAAATGCAGGCGGCAGTTTTCTCAATCTAGATAATCCTCAGGCTCACAGGTTTGGCTAGACGCTTGGAAAGACTGAACTACATGTCATTTTTGGCAGTTACAACATTTCTTGAATCCCAAAATTGCACCTATTGCAGCACTGAAACGGATAAATGACTGTCCAGACCGTCTGTCTTGGGATGTATGCGTGTGTCCATGCGTGTTAAGCGGCGTTAAGCGACTGACTTGGATTTGATTGTCAAACAATTGATGCGGAGAACCTCACAGAATCGATTGATCGTTCTTAATGAGCTGCCAAAGTAGCCGACTACGGTGAAGAATAACATCAATCGTAAATAAACCAATTCTCCCCATGGAGACAGGACGGCGGGTCTATGAATGAATGTTTGTAGATATTTTGATAGATCAGCTGATACTAATCCGGATCAAAGAGAGGATCAGAAGATATAAAACTGACAGTCCCAGCATAGGTAGATTGATTGCGATTGATCCTCCTATGATAGGAATGAACATTCCGGACCAAAAAGGAAATATCGATTTCGTTAAATGTGAGAGAATGATTCTCGTAGCGATTCGTCCGAATATTAAACCTGAGAAAGATAATGCCATAATCAGCCTGGTAAGAATGAAAAGAGGCTACGTGTCTTTCAAACTGTAAATATTTTGCTTGTTTCAATAGAGAATGATGAAATCACAAACATAACATCAGACCAAATTCGATTATCTTTTCACTCTTCAGTATGTGTGAATGTGATGATGCGAGCCATGAGGCGGAGCAGAATGTAAATGAAAACAGTGGCAGTAACCTAAACAAGGCCTGCGAGAACGATGCAATTCGCGAATCTTGTTTTGAGCGCGGCTGGGACTGATTATTTCGAACGGCCGCATATGTATTGTAAAAACTATGAAGTAAACACATCAGGTCGCTTTGGTAAGACCCAAGAGGACTCTTAAAAAGACAATGACTATGGCATGACGTACCATGATGGGGCGTGTCCAAAAACAAGAGCAAACATCACAAACGACACAAACAAGTCCAGTAATTTGGGTTGATGTGCGAATTTTTCACAATAGGTTAAGATCGACCGAGGCAGAGGAATAAAGTCTTCGGCTGGTTTGCTCCACAGCTGAACCCCACCAAAACCAGTGGTCAGTAAAACCGCCATCGCTATCAAAAGTCCTTCCGTAGGCCTTGGTGGATGGGGTGCAAAGGGAAGTCACACAAGTGTGAGAACATTACTTTATGTGGGCTTAGTAACTCCTTGACCTTGACTTACCCGTTGACAAAGCCCAAATACAAAACGCCCTTTTCATCACATCTCAAAATGGATTAGTGTTACGGCGACAGGAAAAAATCAATTGTAGAGACTCACAGTATGATACTCCTCCCAAGTGCTCTGTTTTTTTTTTAAAGAAAAGAAAAGAAGACAGTGATCCATCAATACTCATCAGGAAGGAAAAAGCAAGAAGTTTAATTATGTTCAAAATGAAATTTACCAGATACATCGGCCAACAGGCTACAATGAGTATAAAGACTGCATATAGCGAATGTCCGGTTCCGACAGCGGCGCATTGCACCAGACCTCCCAAGACGCAGTTGAGTGAATCAATCCCATGATCGAAAAGCTGATGGACACAATATATAGAAAGACTTCAGGCCTGCAAACCAGTCTTGGTATAGTGGCCAGAGTGTGAAATAAGTTTACTTCGCCTAGTGGAGAAGAAGTTCCAGTTTTCCTGGCTTGTTTTCCATCAACATCTGATCATGATTTAGGCGATAAAAATCAGTACCATCGACATAGAAACATCGGTAAATTGGACTGACTATCCATGGTTTGATAGATAAACAACCCTAATGCGAATCTATCAGCAGTAAAAGTGAATCAGTAAGTCAGTAAGAGGAAGGGAGAGAGTATAAAAATCCGAGGCCTGGACGTATGCCAGGACGTGATTATTCAGCAAAAAATGTGAAGTGCTCACGAAAAATAAACCCAACTTGGGGCATCGGTCTTGAGATCAGGTATATAAATGACTACTGTCACGACATTCACAACAATGAACATTAATCCGATCAGGGTAATCGTATTAGGCCTATGACGACCAATTCAAGGTTACCATTCGCTCCAATATATCTTGCGACTCAAAAATAAGATTTGCGGCTTTGCTTACGCCAACCAGGGAGGCATCCATCCTGCCACATACTCCCACCCTACCCTTTTTCAAAGATCAAATGTATCAGACGACCAAGAACAAAAGGCTTCATCAGTCAATTTCATTCAGAGATGACCACGCAGGACGTGAAATTGAGCTAAGCGTACAATGTCTCAAAATATATCTTGTGGTTGGTGAATGATCCACCGATCTGTACTGATAATTCCTAAGTGAGTATAGCCAAGCGAACAAAACTCAAGCTGATGGTCAACCAGCTGGTAGTATTACGAGGGTGGAGTGCCATGAGTACATACTTGAGTCTGCTTAGATTCTCATCGTTTAAATAGTCCTCGGATCGTGTACATTCGGTGCAGTCCATCGTTGATCTTTGTGGACTTGAACGGCAAGCTTCCAGAGGACTGTGACGGAAACTGCAAGCGGGATAGGCATCCGGGGGACCCGTGTTAGATGGTGGACAAGATTATGTATATAGATTATGTATTTACAGTAGGCAAACCTAACCTAGTTAGACCGCATAGATTCAAACCTAACTATCAATATAGTCCATGTTTATCCATACGCCCGAGTTCCCTCTCTCTCCTCATCGAGATAGGGAACCGGACCTCGGGCGTGTGGAGAGCTGACAGCATCGGGCTGTTTTATACAGGTTAGTTTATCTTATGAAATACATCATCGAGATAGGGAACCGGACCTCCGGCGTGTGGAGAGCTGACAGCATCGGGCTGTTTTATACAGATCCTTGAGTTCTATTAACCCGGCTAGGGCTCACTGGCTGGCAGGGACTCGATCACGTTTTGGACCTTTCACAGGGGGCTTTGCAGCGGACTTGGACTACTGCCGCCAAAAATGGAAGAAATGAACATCAACTTTGTAGATGACAACGACTGAAGAGGTGAGATACCAGGATGATACATACCTTTATAAAGATAAATGATAATAGTAAGCGCTCTGAGACTCTCCAGTTCGAGTTGCCAAAGCAGATAATATTGCAAAATAATAAAGAATAAAATAAAAAGAAACAAACCTATAAAGATAATTGATAATAGTAAGCGCTCGGCAACTATCCAGTTCAAGTTGCCAAATTAGATGAGGAAACTCTAATGGGTAGCCACGGTTACAAATTATATAGTCTAAAGTTTGTTACATGTCTGTGATATGTGAAATAGTGTGAAACATATAATTTGTAATATGGTTTAATAAGTGTTATGTAATGTTGTTTAATCCTATAACTCTACAACCTTGACCCACTTGTTTAATTTTAGGCCCAAAATCAAGTCTTTACTTTATTTTCTTATTGCTTGTACTATAGTAGTGGCCAAGGGGGTTGATAAATTCACGCCCCTGGCTGCACGCCCATTAAAAAAAGGGCATGCAGCCCGCACACCCTTTTTTGAATGGGGTGTGTGACTGCACGCCCCTTTTTGGGTGTCAGCACGTCTACAGGCGTGTGACACCCACCCAAAACAGGGTGTGTGGGTGCACGCCCCATTCAAAAAAGGGTGTGCGACCTGCATGCCCTTTGTATGAATATAGGTAGGGGTGTGCATGCCCCTACCCATATACATAGAAAGGGCATGCAGGCCGCACACCCTTTCTATGTATATAGGTAGGGGCATGCACGCCCCTACCTATGTACATAGGGTGTGCGACTGGGTGACGGCATAGTCCCCATTTTTGGGGACTGTGCTGTCACCCTGCAGCCACATGGCTCAACCGGGGGGATCCCTCCAGCCAAGGAGGTCATACAACCTCCTTGGCCGGAGGGAATTCCTCCAGTTGAGGAGGTTATACAACCTCCTCAACCGGGAGGGATCCCTCCGGCCAAGGAGTTTGTATAACCTCCTCAGCCGGAGAGATCCTGTTAGAATTAACAAAGCATTTTTCAGACATTTAGCAGAAAATGATTGACTTGGGCAGGATTTGTGTCAGCCCTAGAGATACCCCAGAGTATCCTAAAGACTTTAATGTAAAAAATAATAAAATATTGTATTAATAATAATATATCCTAGAGTATTATTACAGAAATCAACTTTTCATACAAAATTAGGTGGGGTACCTCACTCAAACCACCACCAAATTCCAACTCCTTATATTACTTTACCATATCTCAGAAGGTACTTAGTAGGAGATGGAATGACCGCAAAAAAAAATATAGATTATAAATTATTGTAATAAAAGCTGAGAGACAATAAAACTTATGTGCATAATCATAAGAGCTTAAAGTTATGTAAATAAAGGAAATTACATAAGTGAGTGGTAATTTCCCAGTATTATTCTATTATTAGAAGTGTCGCATGATGTGATTGGTTATACATACATGTCATGAGGTCATGGGGAAATAGATAATACTGTACTCAATATAATACAATTCCCATTACATCACAGTACATTTGAATTATAATACATTAGAGTAGAATTTAACATAATATTCCAGAACCTTCCATAAAGAATCTCTAGAATATAAAAGGAGGCCATTTCTGGTCTAGGATTGGTTCCTCAGCATATTACCCCAGTACCACATTAGTAAGTACTCTTAATATTCTCCTCCTACTTTTAGAGTAGTGTTATCCCTTTATCCAACCCACCTTATTTACTGGACTAGTTATCAAGCTATCTTAGAACATCCCCATCTTAGACCTTGGACTATTCCTTATAAAGCAGTTGCTGCAAGACTACCACCTCTGACAGTAGCCAATCAGCTCAAGTGCTTGCCAGCTGCTTAGTAACAATTTATATTATTACACTCTCAAAAAGACAGAAAGATAGCCAAACCTATATGGTTAGCTGTTAGTCTTCTCCTGATTGACTCATTTGTATATCAAATAGACAATTATAAGGAGTTTTAGGTTATCCTCTGTGCATAGTTTGGACACTATAGAGAGAATAAGACTTGTGATTATTCTGATAACCTTTCAGCACAGTGATAGTACCTGGCTTTTTATAGACATTAAGCCAGTGTTTCATACACATAGCCGACAATTTGAACCAGCGACCTTAGCAGAAGCTAAGACACTATACTAGAAGTGCTTCCTTTACCAACTAGGCTACCAAGTCATTATCCAATGTGCTGATATTTGGAACACTGTGGATCACAATATTCAACAGATCCCACCCGGTCAAGGAGGTTGTATAACCTCCTCGACTGGAGGGATTCCCTCCGGTTGAGGAGGTCATACAAGCTCCTCGACCAAGGGGATCCCTCCGGCCAAGGGGGTTGTATACCTCCCCGGCAGGGCGTGCAAAACGCACACCCTGGTTTGAACAGGGAGTGCGGCTGCACGCCCATCCTTGAGGGTGCCGCATGCCTGTAGATGGGTGTGCAAACTGCATGCCCATGCCCAAAACAGGGCCTGCAGCACGCACACCCATCAAAAAAAGGGCGTGCGGGCTGCACACCATTTTTTTGATGGGTGTGCCCCTGGCGTGGGCGTGTATTTATCAACCCCCAGTGGCCAAGGCAAGGGGTACTAATTATGGGCTGTACCCTGGCTTATTTTTGATGAATGGAAAGATTCAAAATTAATTTCTCATAATTATTATGAGGTTTTAGGAGATACAAAGCATTTTATTACTTGTTGAATTCAAACTAGCAATTATTTAGAAATGTATTTTTTATCCATTTTTAATATAAAATGTAGGAAGTAAGTTTATTTAATATAATTTTATTCTTTTCAATTTTCCATATTTTCTCCTGACTGGTAGAAAACTAAAATTTCCAGGTTTTCAGCTTGTGGCAAAGGCTTGACCCAGCAGTAGCTTCAAAAATAAGTTCTAGGATTAAAAATATCAACAACAATGGACTAGATTCAATTATTGGTGGAGCAGGGCAGACTCAGTTTATTTCTACTAAGGTATTTCCTTTCTTTTGGCAGCATCTAGAACTCATGTCTTTATTTCAGTTTTTGTTGGATGGGGAGGATCCACATCATGATTTTAATGAGTGAGTGTTATGATGATTTTCCTTTCAAATTGAAATTTTGTCAAGTTATCTCATCCTTCCCCCTTTTTTTTCTTTATTGATCTTATCCTGCTTGGCTTTTGAACCAGCTCATCAAAAAATTTGATCCAAGCCCTTATAGACAAGACATGGAGCTGCAATTCAAAACAATTATAGGTGGCTTGTGAACAATGTGAAAACATGGAGGTAATGAAGGTGCAATGTAAAACATGTATAGGTGGCCTTTACCCAATAAGCTGTGAGGGGAAAAGAGAGGAGACAGGAGCATGACAGACCAGATTATAAACTATGTAAAATTTTAATCTAGTTTAGGTTTATGTCTATCACTGAATATGTAGCTAAGTTAACACTAAATAATTCCACAGTCTATGGATAATATATTGATATATTTTTTGCTGTCCTCCATTGCTACACTGTTAGGTTTTGATGTAGACCAGCAGACTAGCAGCCTGCCTGTAGATTAAAAGAAATTGAAGTTGTGATAGATCGCCCAAAGTAGACCCAGCACACTGAAGGAGAAAAAATTATAACTTTAAGAAAAGAAAGATTGAAAGAAAGAAATAATGAACAGTTGGATAACCAGATACATGAAACAAAGGCAGACTAAGAATAGAGAACTATGGAGGATAAGACAGTAGGACAGAATTTAAAGGATTGATAAGCTGATTGATTATGAGTGTGATTGTTGAGATTGTATTGAGTGAAATCTTACCAGACAAAGAAGGATAAGAGACAGTGACTGTCAGCCCCCGTCTCTTATGTGATGCGGGTTTGAATGAATAGATATGTAATAATACTTGTAAAGTATTATTATCTATATGTTTGGTCTCACTATAGCCGGTGAGGCCAGTGGAAATAAAGCTCTGATACACTATAAAGTGTATGAGCTGGCACCCTAGGATTAACAAGGGAAAGCGGGTATGTAATACCTCAGTGCTTAGATGCCTCAACTGCTCCCTGAGAGTGAGAGAGGACTTCTAGTCACTAGAATAAGTATTCAGTGACTAGGAAAAGGTCCAGAAAGGGGTAAAGAGTAGAGAAAGGGTTGGTTTGGATTATTATAAACCCCACTCACTGGTTGATAGTAAGGTGGATGGGTTTGTATGGTAATCTGGGGGAAATTCCCTTTAGAAGGAAATCTCAGCCCATTTAAATATTACACAATATGTTTCCCCACTGTAATAACTCAAAGAGTTTGTATTACATGGGGTAATTCAAGATAATAGTCTCCTTGTAGGAGACATAACCAAATTGTAATATTAAGGGTAAATTCATGGAGAGATATTAATCTCTCCTTAAATTAGAATTTCTTAATATTAGTTAGTTTATTAAATGATAAATATTATATAAAATAAATACAAAAATTATGAGTCTTATGGGAATTGAACTTGTAAAGTTAAGATAATTTACTTAGTTCAATTTTATTCCCTTTTTTATAAACACAAGTCCTTAACCATTGGTTTATCTGACTTGTATCATTTTGGAGACATGTGGGCTAATTGTCTCAATGTCTGACCGTGACAATAGATAAGAAAGAGAGAAAGAAGCTGGAAGAAGGAAATAGGAAACAGAAATGGGATGGAGGTGAGGATGAGATTAAGGAATTGATAGGAGTTGAGTTATGATTGATAGAAGTTTGAGGGTTGATCTTGAGAGAGTTGATTGAATGAAGATAAGAGCGTGAAGAGGGGGAACAAGTCGAGTGAAGTTGAGAGTTGGGTCGAGTTGAGTGTCGCACATGTGACAGGTGAGAATTTCACGTCATAGATCACGCCCCACATATGAGGTGAGGCGACTGGCGTCGCACCATTGCCCTGGTATGTATGTATAAGCTTTCCGACATACCCTTTACAGATATGTATATAGTTTGTCCCAGATGCACCATTGGCGCTTGGATGTTAAAAACGAATATTAAATGCAGATTTACAGCCATTCTCAGAAAGGTTGTCATGCAACCTGGGATTTTCCGCCCAAGTTACATTCCCTCGGATTTTCCACCAGGCCAAAAATCCGTGAGACCTCTAGGACAAAGCAGCTTGTCTCACGGATTTTCAGGCTGGCGGATACACACTCGCCAGCCTGAAGATCCATTTAGCCAAACTTGCTTGGTCAGCAGCCAAAAAATTTGTCAGCTGCTGGTCAACTGTCAGGTGTCCTTGGCTTCCTCCGGCCCGGACATTCCAAGGGCTTTGCCAACAGCTGTCCCAATCAACAGCGGTGCAATTCAACCATTCGACGATTTTGGGATCAGCGACCCGGATAATTTCATCAGAACACACAGTTTCGTAAGCATTTCTATCTATTTTATTATGATCAAAGAAAATACATACCAGTTTGCTAACAAATTTTTATTCCTTCCAGTTTTGGTCCCGATGGGCTATGTTAAATACGCACCTGAAATAAAGTCTCTGGCGGTGAGGCTTTATCTTCAGGACAATCCGGTCAACGATATCAATAACCTACTCGAGACCCAAATGAGCCTTCGATCGCTTCAACAATGGAAGGTTTTGTTCATCCACACTTCAAGCGTTGTGCGAGACCCAGCTCTATACCAACAACGTGGAGCTCCTTTGATCCTGTGCAACGAAGAACGAGAGTTTGTTTTAGACATTCTCTCCAGTGATCCAAGCCTCTATCTCGATGAAATACAAAAGGCGATCGAAGAACACTCCGGATCTCCTGTGAGCCAGGCAACCATCCATCGAGAACTCCGCCTACGTCTTCATCTCACCACCAAGGTCGCACGCACCGTTCACCCGGACCAGTGCCCAATCAAGCGGGCAATATATACTGAAAATATAGCAAACATTCCTGCTCACTTTATGGTTTTCACTGGTCAGTCATTTCTTCTCACTCAATCAATGATGTATGGCTGATTGACTAGAGTCTTGAAATGTATCAGATGAATCAGCTATCTGTATGGATGCACTCAAGCGTCGCAAGGCGTGGGCAGTCAAGGGGCAACGAACCGCTCGACTCCATCGTACCCACCAGGCCTGCCGAGTTTCTCTTTTACCAGGTGTATCCTTGGACGGAATGCTTGCGGTTATAGCCCAGGAGGGCTCGATCAATCGACTTGATTTTGAATACTTCCTTGAGGAAGTTCTTGTAAGTCACCTTCTCCGATCTATAATAATATGTCTTGTATGTATATTATCTGACAATTTTATGACAGATTCCTGCCATGAACCCCTTCCCAGGTGCCAATAGTGTCCTTATTATGGACAATGCTCGGATCCACCATGGTGGCCGTATAGACGATATTTGTGCCTCAGCACATGTTCTCTTGATCTATCTTCCACCTTATTCACCTGACTACAACCCCATTGAAAAAGTTTTCTCCTTGTTAAGTCTCATTTAAAACGCAACCAAATCCTAATTGGAACCGATGAAGACGCCGAGATCACTAAATCTTATGTTACTGAACTAATCACCCCAGAGCTTATGTATAACGAATTCAGAGGATGTGGCTATGTATAGTTAACAAGTACAAACCCCTTTATTGTCCCATTTGTTTGTAATTAAAATGAATAAAGCAATCAAGTTGAGATGACAAAAATCAACCAACCCTGCATCCTTGGCGGCAGCTCTCGAGCCACCATCTGCACTATGAGAGCTTATTGAGCCTAGGGCCTGCGCTTCTTTGCCCATCAAACATTCGCCAAAGGCATTTAATCAGCATAATGTTCTACTGCGGTAGCTGTTGCTACTGGCAAATTTCAGTGAGTACTGGTTTCCTTGGCCCATATGCGATTGCCTCCGAGACTTCTGCTAGTTGTTCTCATTGAAGATAATCGAAGATATCTTTGATGAGAACAACTTACTGGGTGATGATGATTCAGGGGTGTGTTGGAACCTTTGCGGATCATTTGCATGTGCTGGATCATATTGGTATCAAACACTGATAGCATTTCTCTTTGCTTGATACGGCTATATACAAGCTGGAGGATAATAGGAAGTATTGGCTATATACAAGGAGGATAATAGGAACTATTCAAGCCTAGAAAGAATAATCTGGTGATACAGTTTCATAACAGCTGAGAAGGGATTTGATATAACATAACGGTTGAGAAGGGGTGTGATTTTTGGTTCCAAAAAAGAACAGAGTTAGAACTTAGATTCTTTAGATCGGCACAGGAATAAACAGAATCAAGACATGACTAGACGGAAGGCACAAGATAGAACAAAAGAACAAACAATCCAATGGCTTTAGTGGTCCTTAAATTGACCCAAACGACTTCTCAAGTCGTTGAATCCCTTCCGAGAGAAGATGCGCGGCCCCGGGAGTGAAGCCAAACATAAATACAAGCATCTTGTATGATACCGAACGGAAGAAAGACCAGTGAGTTATTCCAAGGAGAGTCAAGCAGGCGCGGGTTTGATCGTCAAGAGGTGGTATCTCAGCAATCTTGAGATACTCTTCCATGCTCACAGCCTCCATCTCTTTAGAGGATGGAGGGTGTGAAACATGGGTCGAATTCGGAAATGGAAGCGGATTCATGACGTGGGTAGGTTGTATGAAAGGGAATGTAGGCATAAAAATAGGGGAGTGGACAGGATTTGGTGAGGGCGAGACCAAACGGATAGTAGAAGATAGAGGGATGGGGACTGGGTTAAACTTGGTAGTATTTTCATGATGAGGATCGGGATGAGCGTGTTGTCTGCTGTGTTTGAAATTGATTATCTCGATGTCGGACGGGCCAGACGCATTGCTCCTTTTTGCAGAGTAGTTGGAGGAAGGCGCGGATATTCCTCTCTCCGAAGGAGAAGTGCACTGGTCCATTGGGGATTGGTCGCCATCATCGCTTCTGTGTCTGCCGACGTCACTAAGATCCTTTGTTGGTGAGTGATTCCGACCTCTCAAGTTATGGGGGCCTTTGGTGGACCGCCACTGATGGTCGGGGAATTTGGGACCATGAGGGGGATGAGTCAGATCCACACCAGGTTCCCCAGCCTCAATTGCACGCGCCCAATCCCAGAGTTGCTTGTGTAGAATTCGCATCTCCATTGATGGGTTTTCGGGATTCACAAAGGCTGGATACTCTGAATGACTGCCGTTAGAGTTTAATCGGATGCTCTCGCGCAGGTCGGCCACAATTACATGCACGTGGCGTGCCCCAACATCTGCTTTCTTCTGAGATTACAACAGAGATCCAATCAGCATATTGGACTGTTGAATGTAAGTAGAAAATGACAAATACTTACATTTACTAACTGACGCTTATATTGGCGTTCCAGAGTTGAGCGAACTGCTGGCGGGCCGAACTTCATGGTGAGTAAGTTTTGCATCTGATTTCCCTTCATATTAAAAAAAACAAAGTAAAGATGAGTTAGTATCAAGTAGTTAAATTCTGATTGAGATAGTTATACTGACTTGGCTACGGCTTTTTATAATCTCCTTAGGATCCTCCATCTGCAAGCGGAATACAACCTTGGTGGGGTAAGTTCTGACGGCGACCTTTGCAAACTCCATAAAATCGAGATCATCTTTCAATTCAAATCCACGTTTGATGCTGTATGTCGTATTTCCAGAAATCATCCCAATCCAGTGGACGAGGTCGTCGGCAACGATCTTTTGGAGGAATGCGTCAAAATAATCTTGAGTTGGTCCAAGGTGTTGGATCACCGCGGATTTGAAAGCTGTCCAGGTGGTTGCCTGCAGATTGATTGGCATTGGGACCGGTGGGGGTTTCAAAATCATTCGAGACCAGAGCTTGTTTGGCGATGGTTGGGAACTCTTGCAGGAAGCTTCGTCGAGAACGGGATTCTCCATGAACAACAAGTATTCAAGGTGCACGGGTGTGATGTGGACTGCGGGTTCGCCAATCCTCTTGGAAGCAGGGCGTTCATGCTCATCAAATTCCTCGTATTGCGTCTCCTCGATGACCTCTTGGCTCATTCTGGAAGGTTGAAAACAACGAAAAATTTATGTAAGTAACATTGCGAAGCCGGGATAATTAAGTAAAACTGAGACTTACATTCCTGGTGGGGGTGGTGTCAAAGATGGAACAGGGAAGACTGAACGGGATTCAAGAGCTGGGAATTGGAGATTGGAAAGGGAGGATGAGGGAGGAGTTGCATTCCACATTCAATCCCGGTACTGGTTTTGCTATGATATCCTGGTACCGCGTGGAATGTCCGGGCCGGAGGTTGATACCGGACATTGATATGTTTGAGTTCTTGGGGGAAGCAAGCACGCTTGGCTGCTGACCAAGCAAGTTTGGCTAAATGGATCTTCAGGCTGGCGAGTGTGTATCCGCCAGCCTGAAAATCCGTGAGACAAGCTGCTTTGTCCTAGAGGTCTCACGGATTTTTGGCCTGGTGGAAAATCCGAGGGAATGTAACTTGGGCGGAAAATCCCAGGTTGCATGACAACCTTTCTGAGAATGGCTGTATTTACAAAACTCAACTCATGAGAAAACTGAAAATATACAAAGAGGTCTAGAAAAACAAGCAGCTAATCATAGCAGTCAATGTCTTTCTTCAGTTTACGCTAAAGATGGTCACTCGAAACAAATTATTGACCAGCAAAAGTTACAATTATTTACGTTTTTATTCTTTTGTGAGATCAAGTGTTGCAACTACACTTAATCCATGGTGGACGGTTATATAAGCTATGTACTAATTAGAAAAAGTCGTTGTCCATGCTCAGAGAAAAGAAAAACAACTGAGTGAATTATTGTTCATAGAAGGAGGAAGAGAAATTAGAAGATCTCATCCATCGTCGCACGTGAGTCTTTCTAGTAGTAAGATTGTGTTTACAGCTAGCGAGGAAAGCTTATACAGAGATCGAACTTGACCTTCCTCACTGGAAAGCATGGCAGCCCGCTCGCCTGATCGACCCTTGAGTACAGCAGCTCTCCACGAAAGTATTATTGTACAGTTGTATCCTGAGCGCCCTGGTTCCTGATGTCCGCGAATTCTAGAGAACCCAAAAGCAATTTTAAACAAAAATGCATTCTATCTGCGATCCTCAAATTCAAAACATGCGACTCACCCTTTCCAATATCTCCGATCATCACCTTCAAAGTCGAAATATACGCGTTTACCAGGTCTGGGAGGTTCCAGCTGTAGTATAGACATGCAATGTTGAACCTGAATTTTTGCACAGACCGGAATCCAGTCAACATCACGGGCATTAGGGATATCTGCTATAAGAGGAGTCGAATTAGAGCTTACGCCATCGAACCGTTTTCAGCCACTACACTATTTGTAGTACCCATGATAGCCGCTTTTGCTCCATCCCCTTGAACTCTTATTGCATTGAGTGCGATGGCTTGTACAACCTGGTCTAAGCGTGGTATGAACGTGAGCATAAATTGTGCAGTATTTTTTAATTTGTCTAGGTCTCCCTTGTTGTTTGCATCCTGGGCTATGTCAAGTTGCTGGCCCAGCGATTGAATGAGGGTTGCCAGAAACTTCTCATCGGTGGCTCCATCCAAGATCAGCGGTGCGGGTTTGGTTGTTGTTGTCGGGTCAACATCTTCGAACGGGCGTGCGATGTTGGATAAAAGTTGGATGACAGCAATGACGAGCACCAAGAGCCAATGGACAAACATTTTAGCAAGATGGTTTTGAAAAGTTAAGACTCTTGATTTATACGGAGAAGTGGGTGGTTCTATAGGATTCTATGTACTGCGATCAGAAAGGGGTGAAGAAGAAAACACTGGATTGATGGAAGGCTAGAGAATCTAAAAAGAGGTTTGAGTGATGTAATTATTCAGAAGAAGATTATGTTAGATGGACAATTGATCAGAGATTAAAGAATTTTCAATCGTTTCTGCTAAGTCAGATGGCTTTATATCCTGCTACCGACAGGAAACAAGAGGCGATGAGTGATAATGTGATCCAATCCTTCGAGATGTGGCTCGATGGAGGAAATAGGCATTAAACTACGGTTGGCACCGACCGATGCCGAAGTCAAGTAACGGTTGCTTGCTGACAAGACTCTCGAGTGCCGATGTTGGATTCATAGAACCATAGCCAAGGATACTTACTATCTCGATTGATCATAACAACTTGTGATTGCCTTGCCACTGAGTGATACTCGATAATCAATCCTTATCCCTGCTTGTAAATCATGTGTGTCGCGGAGGGAGAAGAAGAGGGCGAGAGGCAACAAAAACTCGTCAAGGATAATGAAGCCAAAGTCACTGATCTCCGTGCGATCTCCAAACCCCCTCAGCAGACCTTGTGTATCCTAACCAATCGTCGCCCTCGTGGTGCCCTTGGAAAAGATTCAACGAAGCTCAGACTGTGGCATAGTTACTTCATGAAAAAATCACTGGGCAAGTTTAAGTGCGTGGAAGTAGTCGGCAAGGATACATGAAGCTAATCCGCCAAAGCTTGTCCTAGCGGGAGCCGTTTTTGTTTTTGTTTTTGTTTTTGTTTTTGTTTTTGTTTTTGTTTTTGTTTTTGTTTTTGTTTTTGTTTTTGTTTTTGTTTTTGTTTTTGTTTTTGTTTTTGTTTTTGTTTTTGTTTTTGTTTTTGTTTTTGTTTTTGTTTTTGTTTTTGTTTTTGTTTTTGTTTTTGTTTTTGTTTTTGTTTTTGTTTTTGTTTTTGTTTTATTTGGTTTCATGAGGACCTAAGTTTTTATGAGTACGCAGTAATCTAGACAATTTGATCTACTGGTTTGTGGTGTGGTTGTGAAAGTGAAAGAGGGGGTTTGTTGGAGGAAGAGGGTTATGAAGGGGACAACTAATAAGAGCATCCACCATCGTCTCTGTAAAGTGGCTTGGTAAGCCAACTTTACAGAGACAAAGCCCCCGCGCGCCACCCTCGTGGCCTCTTTAGGCCTCGTTAACTGAGGAATCTTTAAGATTCTTGTTAAGGTCTCTAAATTTAGAGACCTCTAACGAGCTCGGTAAGGTAAGATCCCTCCTTTCCCACGATGCAATCCTCGATCCCCCCCTACAGCCCCGCTTACCAAGCGACTTGGAGAGTCCCCAAGGGTGGGGATGTTCAGTTAGCCAGCTGCAGAGCCCCCCTACCGAGTCACGAGGGCGTGGTTTCTTGGTAGGGTAACCATTGCACTCGCTAACCTCTCCGCAGTTTTGGAAAAGTTAGCGAGACAATGGTGGATGCCCTAAATGGTTTGCAACTGAAGGGGGAGGTGTAGTTGTCCTGGGTTGGAAGGGGTAGTGGACAGGGGTTGGGATTGCCAGGATTCAAACACCAGACTTGTCACTCTCTCAGGAGTGATATAGTTTGTTGCACAGGGGAGACACCAAGCTTCCATGGGTGACAGCTACCACTAGACCATATTCCAGGCCCTGTGGACCAGTTCAAAGTATCCAAAGTATGTGGATATTTGGATAGAACAGATTGCATGAAGAAAAAAGGAAAACATACTTATGTTGTATTTGTTATAGTGTTGATTATGTAAATGAAAGTAGTAAAGGACCTGTGACTGAAATTTCTTAAAGATATAGAACCAGAACTAAAGAAAGACAAGCTTAGAACAAATCTGGTAAACAAGATAATATAGAACAAAAAAGAGACAAACCCTCATAGATGTTTTAATTCTATGACAGACTATCTGAAATATTTAGAGGATTAGAAGTGAGGATCTAAGATTTGTAGTAATTGATTTTTAGAAGATCAGTTTTTTGATGAGAGAAAAGACATAAGAAATAAGATGAGACAAACCCCAACAGTAGGAATAAAGATCAGAATAATAAGTATTTGATGGAATTTGAAAGTGTACTACTTGATGAGAACTGAGAATAATTGATGTTTGATCAGCTTGAGTATGAGATAGAGAGATGATGGTTATTTGAGGAATGATCTGATTTCATTTCTCACCAAGTTGGAAGCTATTGAAGGCTATCCAGTGTTAAAGCTTCAAGGAATTGTTGATAAAAGTTGAGACATAGTTGTTAGAGATGTGAATTGTTCAAAGTGAGAGAGTATGTAAGAGAGATTTGAGTAAGGAAGAGGTAGAAAGAGTCGTGAGAGAGAGTTGAGTGAAGTAAGGAAGAGGAAGGGGTAGCAAGAGTTGTGAGGGAGAGTTGAGTGAAGTAAGGAAGGGGTAGAAATGGTTGTGAGATTAAATTGGCCTTGAGGAAGATGTGAAAAAGAGTAGAGTTGTGGTAATAAGCACACATGTATTTTTGATTTGAGTGCGCTCAGAGCAATTAAGAGCGTAAAATTCAACAAGTAGACACTAAGTATAGTATGTGAGTTAAAAAGTGTTCTTGTCAAGTAGGTAAGTCATGACATATAATGTAGTGAGAGTTAATCATTGATGTACAGTAGAAGCAGAAAAGGCTAGCAGTTGAAAACAAAAAACTACCTCCTCCCAATTCTCTAGCTTAATCCTCATCCAAAAAAGTAGGCCTACAGGTCATGCATTATGCAGCTTTGTGAACCAGTAGGCCAGAGATGCCTGGTGTGCTTGCCACTTGGATTTGCAAAGCTGAAACTTAAAATATTCAGGATTTTCAATCCTGAATATCTTGTCTCATATGCAAAAACATAGTCTGGCCCAAAAGGGTCACCCAACCCTACCAGTATCCCACCCTCCCGCCCATGTGTTTGGTTCTTTTACAGGTAGAAAATTTTAATTATGCATTTGGATTTCTGTGCTTTTGATGGGTTCATTGCTGTTATCAACTTCAAATTTCTGTGTAATGCTTTCCTCAGCCTGCAGCCCCACTCTAAATGTTCCATGGGGCCCAGCTGAGCGCCTGCTGCACTTACCCCATATAACACCACCACACCGGTATGTGGACAAAAGCAGTCTGTCCTAACATTTACAACCTGTTTCATGATAGCTTGTTCCTAAAAAAGGATTCAAAAGGTGTCAGTGTCCTACTGCACACACTTGGTATCATATCAAGGGAGTCACAAGCCCACAAGCCCAGAGGAAAGAAAAAAAATAAAAAAATAATCCTCAGTTGGCTGTCAATCAATATGGTCCAACCTGTCAAGATCTGAATTCCCTCCTCTTTGACTTATTGCGCTTTATCACATGCACACTGCACCAAAATCTTTAACTCAGTCAAACATCGAATCTTATTCTTGAACCTCCTGTGATTTCAATACACACAGACAATGACATCATTCCTCTCGCCAGGAACCTCAAGGTCCCTACACCATTTTCCTGCTTGTTCCTCTTGGAATATCTTATATAAACTCGCTTCAATTCCCTGACAGAAGAATCTTCAGAGAAACATAGACAACTCACATAGTTGTTCAATCTATCATCTTCAATATCTTATCTCCGGGTGTTTATAATTCTACCCGTATCACTTTCTCATTCTCTCTCCATCATTGTGTGCTGTTTGCTGATCCCTTCCTATCAACTCTCCTCTGTGTGCTTTAAGCATATCCCTGTTTTATCATCAACAATTCCTTTTCTTTATCTTCCCCTTCCTCTTAGACTCCCCTCTTTCTCTTGTCTTAAGAAGAGCAAGACTCAAATATTTTGTAGGTTCTTATTGTTCAATTAACAATCATCAACAAACTTTTATCATGACTGATATCTTTTTATATTAGCGTTTCTTCCTCTTGATTTCCATTGGTCTATTTTCAGAACTTGTCTTTTTTTTTTTTTTGCCTTTAGGTATAAATTATTTTCTTTCTTTTTCTTTGTATTTCTGTTTCTCATTACTTACTCAGAAATACACCTTTAGTTTGTTTATTCAAACAACCCATTCCAGAAAATGTTTGGTTGAATTGTTCAATGACTGGGTTCTGATAGTGGTGATAAGGTAGATTGTTTTTTTTGCCTTGATACCCCTGCTTGGTAACAAAACATTCACTTCTTCACCCAAGAACTCACCCAATTATCTGTTTGTATCATTTTTAAATTGGAACCAGTTTTTGGTTCCCATCAGGCTACTTTTTCCATAAGCAGCATGCTGGCTGTTTCCTTGAAAGCAAGATTGTTTTTTTTTGTTGAACCCCATGACAATGTTTCTAATTGTGATCAGAAAACTGTGTTTGTTGAAAGTTTCTACGTCAAAGGTTTTAAAGTAATGCTAAATGCTGGTTGATGTTAAACTAGTGTAGAGTTTATTCCTTGAGACTGTTGAGCGAGGCTACCAGTCCAAATGCTAATAATGATGTATATACAATATGATGATAAGTAATAATGATAAATGATGTTGATAATAAGATAATAGATATTACAACTAGGTGCAAGAACATGGTCCTATTTTCAATAATGCCCGCCACACATGGGTATGTACCAGTCCACTGGATCCTCCTCGTCTATTAAAGCACCAAAGGAAGCTAGCTTTCTCCGAAGGCTGTACTTTCCTTAATTTGTACTTTCCAATTGTGACTCGGCGCTTCTTTGTGTCACATCTTTCAGCCCAGTGGGCTTTTCTCTTATGTTTGGTTATGACTCGGAATGCTCTTAGCTTTTCAGCTAAAAGTACTGCATTCTTATCAATTAGCGCTGCTCGCTTTTCACTTGTACTTGTACTGAGTTGAAGGCGAGCTTTTCCTCTTTGCTTTCTTCTCTGACTGAAGGCCACTCGGACATGCTCCGAATGTCCTCTTTGCTGAAGATCGGGTAATTGGGTATCGTCGATATCGAGTTCGGAGGCTCTGACCTCTTGTACTGTCTGTGACATCTTGTGTGTGACATTTGGTGATCGTGTTGAGAGCATACATAGGCTGGATGATGCCTGCTGCTCAACAAAAGGGACTTACTATATTGGCTGTGACAACTTTCAGACAGGTCACATCTCTTCCCATTCCCAACAGACAATTTCTTTTACACTCTTTCTCCTTGCGCAAATGTTGCACTTCACATTGCCCCTTCGAGGTACCACTGGTAAGTTCTTGGAAAGTTTCTCCTGTACAATTTGGTGGATTTTTCAAATGCTAGCATGCAAAAAAAGTCTGTGTTAGTATAAAAGGATAGATTCATTGTTGATGAGAGGTTTGGTCTCGACATCAGCTTTTTTATCAAAGTCTAATCCTAGAGGTGTTGCAAAAGGGTGCTGGTCTCAGTTTCACTCAAGTGTCAGTTAATTTCAGGCAAAATTCAGGTTGGCATGGGGGCTTAGAATTTCATGGATTTAATGCACAAGGAATTACTAAAGGAATAGGAATAGTGAGCACAAGTGTCAAGATTTCACCTTCTAAATCTTATGCTTGAGAGAGGGGGAAATCTTAATGGAGGGTCTGATTGGACCAAGGAGCTGAGTCAGAAAGAAAAAGGTGTTTTGGCTAAAACTTGATGGTTTATTTCAGCTGGCAAACAAGCAAGCTAAATAGAAAAAAACAAGTATGACCAACATTTGGTTGAACTAAACAAACAATAAAAGAATATTCTGTAAATTATACAAGTATATACAGTGAGAGGATTGTGTAACTATCTGAATACTAGAGTGAAATAAACTACCATGAAGTAGAGTGAAGAAAATAAAACTGTCTTAATGATTGAGTGACATAAAAAAACAATTTGTTAAGTGAAATCAGAATAAAACTACAATTTTAGACAGGGAGTAATGATGATAGAAGGTGATTGGATAGACAGTAAAATATATGGGGGGAAAGAAAACTTGGAAATCTGACAATAAGGGCAAGTGGTTTAGGGAAAACCCATAAATATTGGGAGGCTAAAAAGGGGATTCATAAATCCACACCCCTGGCCGCACGCCCTTTTTTGGTGAAAGGTTTTGAGGCAAAAACTAGAGTTGATTTCATTAGACAAGAGAAGACAGACAGGAGACAATATGAGAGAAACAAAGATGTACCTAGAGGACCAGGATGGAAGGGCTATGAGATGGATGGTTGGAAGGAAATAGAAGAAGAAGAAAACAAAACAAACAAACACAAGAAAAGAGACTAAAGATCTAGGTTAGTGATCATGACAGAGGAGACAGAGAGTAATGGAAAAGGGGCAGTTACCACTACTCTTGAATCTTGATACAGTGGTGATCCCGTGACAGCTTCAAGTCAATGATGTTGATTGATTGAATTGACTGTTCTCGCTAGTGTGTTGGATTTGGTTGGTTCCGTGCGGGATGAGGAGGAAACACAGGACCGGAAGCTGCAGAGATTAAATCATTGAATGCTGAGAGCACGGGCAAGGAGCGCGGGCGAGTCGGAGCGCGTCAGGCACAAGTTTGAGATTCTGACACTCCCACATGCTCATTGCCCCTCAGGCGATGAGCACAGAAGCTGAAGTCCCCTCAGGGCCCGTTTTATTGACGATTTTCCCACCGCTTTTGTTAGAAAGTCTGCAAGCATATTGCACAAAGGAACATACTGAAGGATTGTTGATTTGAGTTTAATTTCTCGACGGATGAAATGATGCTTGAGATCCATGTGCTTCGTCTTGTAGTTTGAGTGGTTGCTGAGATCATTAGCCAAGGCAATGGCTCCTTGATTGTCATCAAATATGCGAGTAGGTCCCTTGGTCTTGATGTTGAAGATTTTCTTGAGGAGAGTCTTAATCCACATTATCTCTTTTGTGATGTCTCCCAGAGACTTGTATTTGGCTTCGGTTGACGATAGAGAGAGAGTAGGCTGTTTCTTGGATTTCCAGGATATGACGTTTCCATTGAACAGGACTAGATTTCCGGAGACTGACCTCCTTGACTCGGGGCAGGAGGCCCAATCAGCATCAGCATACCCAACCAGTTCATTTGAATCATCAGGAGTTTTTCTGAGTTGCAGTCCTACATTGCGAGTGCCCTTCAGATAGCGAAACACTTGGATGCCTGCCTCCCAGTGTTGAGTGCCTGGATTGTTGAGGAATTGCGAAGAGTGAGCTGACCGCAAAGGTGATTTTGGGTCTGGTGGTGACACTGAGATAGTTTAGAGCTCCCACCAGCGATCTGTAGCTTTTACCGGATTCAAGAAACGCCAGTCTTTCCTCCTTTGACGCTTGCACCAGGTGACTGTTTGGTTTCATTGGAGTCGATGCTGGAAAGAGTTCCGCGAGTCCAAAACGTTCTAATTGAGAATCTATGTAATGCCTTTGAGATAGGGTGACAGAATCGCTTTCCTGGATTACATTCATTCCCAGGAGCAGGCTCGACTCGCCAAGATCTTTTATCTCGAATTGTGATCTAACTTCCTGTTTGAAAGCTTCTGGGTCCTTGCTGAAGATTGCTAGGTCGTCCACGTGCAGGTAGAGAAATGTGCCCTTTCGCCAAAAGACACAGGGTTCGGCATCACACCTTTTGAAGCCAATTTGAAACAGCCAGCTCGTGAGGGTGTTATGCCAGGCTTTTGGTGCCTGCTTCAACCCATACATGGCCTTCTTCAACTTGAGTACGTGATCTTGCGGTACATTAACGCCGGGAGGAGGATTCAGATAGATTTCTTCTTGAAGTGGTGCATTGAGGAAGGCACTCTTGATGTCAATTTGGTGGAAGGATAGATTGTTTTTCAATGCAAAGACAATCAGCAGTCGGAGTGAAACCATCTTCCCAGTTGGAGCATAGGTATCAAAATAATCAATTCCTTTGATCTGTTGGAAACCTTGCGCGCAGAGCCGTGCCTTGAACTCAATAGGTATGTTCAATTGATTCTTCTTGACTTTGAACACCCATGTGCAGTTGATCCTCTTTTGATTTCCTTCCTTTTTCACGACAATCCATACGTTGTGGTGATCCATATTGGAGATTTCTTTTTCGATGGCCTTTCTCCAAAAGGATGAGTCGGCAGAGTTGATTGCTTGTATGTACGACTTTGGAGTGTCGTCGTCAACATTTTCTGTGAGGTAAACAAGAATGGAGTTGCCCCTTCTGTCGACTGACAGGATGTTATCCGATGACACATTACTATTGATGTCTCGAGGGGCTTTGATGATAACATTGTTCGAGATCGTTGATTGACTCTCCCTTGAATCTGGCTGATTGTGGCTCGATTTATTTGACGCAGGTAGATCTGTCGCCGCCATCCTCCAGTCAGCGACCTCAAGTCTTTTCGGATCCTCCAATTGGTTTGCCTCGTCCGTCAAGAGATCTGACAGGTCTTCATCTAAATCCAGAGGATGATCCTTGAGTCCTGGAAAGACGTTCTCATTGAATTTGACATTCCTGATTTGAAACACTTTCCGCGATTTGATTTTGTAGATTCTGTAGGTGGAAAAATTGTTTTCGTAGCCCAACATGATACCTTTCTCGGCTGTAGGTAGAAGTTTGAACACCCGGTTTTCCTTTGGTATGAGAGAATACGTTGCACATCCAAATGGCCGTAGCACGTCCAGGTTAACAGTTCTCCCGGTCCAACCCGTATACGGTATGGTTAGACCACGAGTTGCCGAAGGAGTCAGATTTGACAGTTGAGTCGCAGTGTTCACCGCTTCTGCCCAAAACAAACGTGGAAGACAAGACTGTACCAGGAGGCAACGAGCTTTAGTGATTATTGTTTGATTGCTTCTCTCAGCCATTCCATTGTTCTGAGGATTGTATGCTGGCGATATGTTATGTACCACTCCTTCAGAGTTGCAAAACTCTTGAAAGGACTCATTGACGAACTCGCCTCCACCATTGGAGATGATAGATTTGAGTTTGCAGCCTGTTTGAGATTTGGCGAGAGATTTAAACTCAAGGAACTTTTTGAAAGCCTTGTCCTTTGTTTGTAGGAATTTTACTGACTTGAATCCAGTAAACTGATTGACTAAGGTAAGGAAGTACCTGTAACCATTTGGTGATTGGGTTGAAAATGGTCCTACAAGATCCATGTGTACTGACTCCAGGACCTTTGTGACAGGCTTGAATTTGCTGTTGAAGGGCAAAGCCTTGAGCTTACACATCTTGCAGACCTCGCACTCCTAAGTGGGGAATTTGGGTACAAGAATCTTTAGATACTTTGGATTGGGATGTCTGAGACGCATGTGCCAGTCTGGTAGGACTGGACTTGAGTTATAACAGGAGAATGATGAAGATTGGATTGCATCAAAGTGAGAGGATGGAAGTTCCAGTAAGTTGTTCCTTACAGAGCCTTCTAAGTTTAATGCACTGTCTATAACAATATCTACAGTATCGCCATTACCCCTATTAATCACTAGACTTTTCTCAAACAACCTAGGAACCAATAGGAGACACCGATTCAAACCCGGGACCAGTAGGACGTTTTCAAGCACCAAGGTCTGGCCGTCTTGATTGACTAATTTGGCGGACCCGATTGCTTTTGCATGAAGAAAGTTTCTATGCCCCCCCGTCGAAATTCTGATGTTCGTCTCGGCTGATGGACAGAACACGTCTGGGTCATTTACCATGTGATGCGTGGCCCCAGTGTCCATGACTATTGGTCGTATTGGAGCTTCTACCATTAGCAACGAGACTTCAGACTTGTGTCCGTCATCTACTTCAACCAGTTGGGTGGTAGGAGCGTCGGTCGCCGTCGAGGTAACCCATGATGCAGGGCGGAGCTCGGGGTGAAGTTGAAAGCAGTCATGATGCAGAGCGGAGCTCGGGGGGAAGTTGAAAGCAGTGGGCTGCGTCAGGTGAAGTCGCAGCTGGGTTGTGCTTTCCTGGTTCGCATCTGATTGTAGTTGTGCGACGTCCTTTGTTCTTCCCTCCCTTCGACGACTCAAGCATTAATGCAGAGGCAGATCCGTCCTCCGTGGTTTTTGATCCGGATTTGACAACTCCTTTGCTCTTGCGCGATGCATCAAGATGAACCATCTCTTGCAGTTTGGTGAGAACAGCCGTGGGATTCTCGCAAATGACTTCATTCATGATAATGTTGTCGACCAGATTGTAGAGATCTTCGGTAAGCTTAGCAAGGATGGAAAACTGAGTATGTTGTCCGGGACCCCGAGATTAAGGATTCAAATTTCGTTCAACATTTTCTTCATGTCAATGATGAACTCAGAGAGTATTCCCCGGTATTCATACCGCATAAAACAAAGCCAAACACACCCTTTATTGTTTACGGAAGCTGATGCGAAGCGAGAAGTGATACTTGACCAGATGTCAAATGGTGACTCTGCAATGTCAGGGGTAACCACTGTTTCAAAAAACGTTTCGCTAACGTGACTCATGAGAATATGAACCACTTCGGTGTGTTTCGTAGCTACTGCTACAGCTGCTGCACCTGCGAGATCCGCTGGAGGTTCTGAGACATACTTGAACAAAGCCTTGTGTCGAAGGTAGGCAGTCATTCGCATTGACCATTGAAGGAAGTTGGCCTCCGTGAGCAGGGGGATGTTCGTCTTTGACTGATTATTCTTGTTGTCTGCCATCGAGATCCTCTAGATGTTTTCGTTGCTGCAAGACTAAAAATCTGAAAGGTTTTGAGGCGAAAACTAGAGTTGATTTCATTAGACAAGAGAAGAAAGACAGACAGGAGACAATATGAGAGAAACAAAGATGTACCTAGAGGACCAGGATGGAAGGACTATGAGATGGATGGTTGGAAGGGAATAGAAGAAGAAGAAAACAAAACAAACAAACACAAGAACAGAGACTAAAGATCTAGGTTAGTGATCATGACAGAGGAGACAGAGAAGAATGGAAAAGGGGCAGTTACCACTACTCTTGAATCTTGATACAGTGGTGATCCCGTGACAGCTTCAAGTCAATGATGTTGATTGATTGAATCGACTGTTCTCGCTAGTGTGTTGGATTTGGTTGGTTCCGTGCGGGATGAGGAGGAAACACAGGACCGGAAGCTGCAGAGATTAAATCATTGAATGCTGAGAGCACGGGCGAGGAGCGCGGGCGAGTCGGAGCGCGTCAGGCACAAGTTTGAGATTCTGACATTTGGGTGTGGGAACGCTTACAGGCGTGCAACACCCGCCCAAACATGGGCGTGCAGTTGCACACCCATTTTGTGTATATGGGTAGGGGTGTGTGTGCCCCTACCCATATACATAGAAAGGGTGTGCAAGACGCACACCCTTTCTATGTATATAGGATACATATGGGTGACGGCATGCCCACATTTCAATGTGGGCATGCCATCACCCTGCACCCCCCCCCCCCCCCCCCAATCTCCTTGCTGTAGCCTCCTCAACCAGAGGGATGTCCTCCAGTTGAAGAGGCTACAACCTCTTTGACCAGACAATATCCTGCGGTTGAGGAGGTTGTAGTCTCCTCAGCCAGAGGATATCCCTCTGGTTGAGGAGGTTGTAGCCTCCTCAACCGGAGGACATCTTCTGGTCAAAGAGTTTGTAGCCTCTTTGGCCAGAGGACATCCCTCCGGTCAGAGAGGCTACAACCTCTTCAACCGGAGGATATCCTCCGGTTGAGGAGGTTGTAGCCTCCTTGACCGGAGGGATTCCCCCTGTTTGAGGAGATTGGGGGAGGGGGCGGGCACCGCAGGGTGACGGCATGCCCACATTGAAATGTGGGCATGCCGTCTGTCAGCTATGTGTATGAAACACTGGCTTAATTTCTATAAATAAGTCAGGTACTATCACTGTGCTGAAAGGTTATCTGAATAAATATGTATTTTATTCTCTCTATAGTGTCCAAACTATGCACAGAGGATAACCTAAAACTCCTTATGATTGTAGATTTGATATACAAACCAATAAATTGGAGAAGACCAAGGGCGTTGATAAACGCACACCAACAGCACACGCCAATGCCAACCTGCACACCAATTCTTTTTGGCACGCGGGGCCTACACACCAATTTTTTGGTGTGTGGGATGCTCACGTAATCAAACTGGTCCACTGGTTTGATTACGTGAGCAGATCCCCACACACCAAAAAAATTGCCGTGTGGGAAATATTGTTGGCCGGCCAGGAGGAGTTCCTCCCGGCTGACAAGGTTGTATAACCTTGTCGGCCAGGAGGAACTTCTCATGGCCGAAGAGGCTATACCACCTCGTCAGCCAGGAGGAGTTCCTCCTGGCCAACAAGGCTATACAACCTCGTCTTCCAGGAGGAGTTCCTCCTGGCTGGCCAAAAAGGTTTCCCACACACCAATTTTGTTGGCGTGTGGGGATCTGCTAGCGTAGTTGAACCGGTCCACCGGTTCAATTACGTGAGCAAGTCCCACACGCCAAAAAATTGGCGTGTGGGACCCGCACGCCAAAAAATTGGAGTGTGGGACCCGCACACCAAAAAATTGGCGTGTGGGACCCGCACGCCAAAAAAAATTGGCGTGCGGGGCCTAAACACCCAAGAAAATTGGTGTGTGGGACCCACACGCTGTGAGACTCCAAAATTGGTTTTCACCTCTTTGGCTGAATGTAGAGAAGTATTGATGGGTGAAAACCCTGCCTCTCTGAAAGCAAAAGACTAACAACACCCCCAGCTAGGCTGGAAGAAGGAGACAGTGGTCTAGTGTAGTTGAATATTTATCGCACAAGTTCCTAGAGTGGATTGTGTGTGAATGTTATATGTGTATTTCAAAGTTTTAGTATTTGATAAGTGGTGGAGACTGTAAATTGTAGTAACTAATTTTAATCAGATGGGATAAGACGTGATGATGAGATGTGATGAGATAAGATTGGGAAAGAGGAAGGGAGAGCCCCTCCTTATATAGTAAAATGTGAGGCATTTATGCTGGTGTTCTAGTTACATGAGGGGTTTTAGCTGGTGTGCTTTTACAAATGTGGCTTTTTGGCTGCAATGCTGTGCAGAATACAGCTGCATACAGGGTGGCAGTGTAGTAATGAGCAAATTTAGCTAGTGATCTAGTTACAAGTGTGGCTTGCACAGCCTTCTGGTTGCTATGTATTTATATCAAGTGACCTGCACAGCTTTCTGTATTGCTTTGTAGTCTGCTTGAGTGGCTTGCACTGCCCCAATGGTTACTATGCAGCAGGCTGTATGTGGCTTGTGGTTGCTACAAAGCCTCATTTATACAGAAATACAGGTGTAATTTAAATTTATACCCTTTATACAGGACACATACTGTGACTGTGGATGTAAGCTAAAATGACTGTGGTGAAAAAGATAGTGGAGTGTTGTAAAATATATATGTAAACAAAAAACTTTAAATTTTTCCCTCCAGAACAGAAATGTCTACCACAACGCCAATTGTTTGGCGTGCGCTCCCACATGCCAAAAAAAATGGCCGTGCAGGTTGGCATTGGCGTGAGTTTATCAACACCCAAAGACCAATAGTTAACCATGTAGGTTTGGCTATTCTTTCTCTTTTTTTGGGTAAGTTATAGCAATGTAAATTGCTAGTAAGCAGGTGGCAAGCACTTAAGCTGATTGGCTACTGTCAGAGGTGGTAGTCTTGCAACAACTTCTCTATAAGGAATAGATCAAGGCCAAGGATGGAGAATTATAAGGTAACTTGAGAGTAATTCCAGTAATAAAGGTTGGGTTGGATAAAAGGGAATACACTACTCTAATAGTAGGAGGAGAATATTCAGTGTACTTACAAAATTTGGTACTGGGTGAATATGCTGAGGAAACAATCCTAGGCCAGAAATGGCCTCCTTTTATATACTAGAGATTCTTTGTGGAAGGTTCTAGAATATTATGTTAGATTTTACTCTAATGTATTACAGTTCAAATATACTATGATGTAATGGGAATTGTATTATATTGAGTACAGTATTTTCTATTTCCCCATGACCTCGGGCGTTGATAAACGCACGCCAACGCCAACCCGCACGCCAATATTTTTTGGCGTGCGGCCTACACGCCATTTTTTTTTGGCGTGTAAAAAAAAAAGGGCATGTGAGACCCACACGCCAATTTTTTTTGGCGTGTGGGCCCCGCACGCCAAATAAAATTGGCGTGTGGGCCCCGCACGCCAATTGTTTGGCGTGCGGGTCCCCCCTTGCTCACATAATCGAATGAGAGGGCCCATTCAATTACGTGAGCGAGCCCCCTCCTGGCTGACGAGGTTACTTCCTCCTGGCCAACAAGGTTGTATAACCTCGTCGGCCAGGAGGAAGTCCTCCCGGCCGATGAGGTTATACAACCTCGTCGGCCAGGAGGACTTCCTCCTGGCTGACGAGGTTGTATAACCTCATCAGCCGGGAGGAAGTCCTCCTGGCTGACAAGGTTATACAGCCTCGTGCTGGGAGGAAGTCCTCCCGGCTGACGAGGTTGTATAACCTTGTCAGCCGGGAGGGGGCTCGCTCACGTAATTGAATGGGCCCTCCCATACGATTATGTGAGCAAGGGGGGACCCGCACGCCAAACATTGCTCATGTAATCAAATGGGCCCTCCCATTTGATTATGTGAGCAAGGGGACCCGCACGCCAAACAATTGGCGTGCGGGGCCCACACGCCAAAAAAAATTGGTGTGCGGGTTGGCATTGGCGTGCGCACTTGGCGTGCGTTTATCAATGCCCCATGACCTCATGACATGTATGTATAACCAATCACATCATGGGACAATTCTAATAATAGAATAATACTGGGAAATTACCACACACTTATGTAATTTCCTTCTTATTAGAATAGCTTAAGTTCTTATAATTATGCAGATAAGTTTTATCCTCTCAGCTTTTATTACAATAATTTATAATCTTTATTTTTTATGGTTATTCAATCTCCTACTAAGCACCTTCTGAGATATGGTAAAGTAATAGAAGGAGTAGGAATTTGATGGTGGTTTGAGTGAGGTACCCCACCTAATTTTGTATGAACAGTTGATTCCTGTAATAATATTTTAGGATATATTATTATTAATACAATATTTTATTATTAATACAATATTTTATTATTTTTTACATTAAAGTCAGTCTTTAGGATACTCTGGAGTATCTCTAGGGCTGACACTGTCACCCATATGTATATAGGTAAGGTGTGCATGCCCCTACCTATATAAATAGAAAGGGTGTGAGTCTTGCACACCCTTTCTATTTATATGGGTAGGGGCATGCACACCCCTACCCATATACATAAAATGGGTGTGCAAGCCACACACCCCTACCCATATACATGAAATGGGTGTGCAAGCTGCACACCCTTTTTTGAATGGGGCGTGCAACTGCACACCCATTTTTGGGCAGTTGTTGCATGCCTGTAGGCGTTCCCACACCCAAAAAAGGGTGTGCAGCATGCACACCCGTCAAAAAAAGGGCGTGCGGGCTGCACACACTTTTTTTTATGGGCGTGCCCCTGGCATGGGTGTGCGGCCAGGGGCGTGAATTTATCAATCCCCGGATAAAAAAGGACATCTCACCAGGAAGATTCAATTATCACTTGTCTAAAAGTGACATAGCAAAGGATAAAGGGCCCTTTGTTCTTTCTGATGTCACTTGTAGACAAGTGATCATTGTGTTTTCCTGGTGTCTGATACCAAGGACTTTGTCCTTTGTATATATTTTGAAACAGTCCTGTTGCACATTGTATGCAAAAAAAAAAATAGCATTCCTCAGAGCAGCCAGTGATATTAGCATTTAGCAGGCCATCTCACAGTATAACAATCTATGGATTGCAGCTCTCTGGTTATCAATGCCGCTAAATTTTAGGTCCCCCTCACTGGTGATGAAGGTATTTTTCCCAGAGGTTGCAACTTTGAGAGGGATTGGAGAAGACAAACAAAGCAACTTAGAAAACAGGCTGAAATAACCACAAAGATGTTGTGACACACCTGAATACAGGATTGAGATGTCTTTTGGCTTTCCCATCATAACATGTTCAAAATGAACATTGGCCAGACCATTAGAAATTTATCCAAGTTCCACCATCCTTGCTGATAGCTGTACTACGGTACAGCCTAGGTTGTTTGTTCCTATCTGTTCTTCTTTGCAGAGGCAAAAACAAAGGTGCCTCCTTGCTGTGGGGGGTTCAGAGCATATCCACCACAAAGGGACTATCTGAGGGACTAAGTCCCAAACTCGTGTGACTGCGGAACATTTTTAGATCCCCAGCCATAGGCTTGTTCACACCGCAATGCCTCAGAGTAGGGCCTCAAGTGTGTGAAATTTTAAAAAAGGGTGCCCCCCGGTGTGGAACTCCTAAAGGATCAGGAAAGAGCTTGAAGGGGAAATAGACAACAAATCTAGTAAGTAGAAGATGTTGAAGCTACAGGTGCTGATGAGGCTGCCCTTCTTGACTAATGCTGAGGGGAAAGGGTTTCACTAAGAAAAAGAAAGAAAAGAGGTGTGGCTATATTTCTACTAATCCTTAGACTGCTGCTACTAATGGGAACTTAGGTTGTTTAATCAATCTGAGGCAGGGACCTTGAGAGGAGTGAGAAAAGCACTGAGAAAGAGTATAGGGTATGTGTTATGATTGTTATTTGTGTAAAGGTTGATGCAAAGTAAATGTAAAAGGTTTCAAGGTAAAGGTAAATGTAAACTGTACTTTAATAAAAGGGGAGTGCATGCCTCATCCATAGAACTAAGGGGAGTTCTACTTATACAAAAGGGCACAAGATGGCTGATCCTGGCAGTAAAGAGAAAGGGGAAATGTGTTCAGAGGTATACAACCAAAAGAGAGTAGTGATAGTGTAAGAAAGATGAGCCAATGTAGCTAGTAACTATGTATATAAGGAATGTAATGTGACTAGTAACCAAAGAGGATGATAAAGGCAGAAGATGTAACTATGTAATATGAATGACTGTGCTGTACAACTTTATACCAAAGAAGATATAAACTAAAGAAAAGTATGTAATATCTGTGTTTTATTTATGTACTGTATATTTATAAATCAATACCTTGTATAATATCCTATGGGGTTGTAGTATTGGTAAAGTTATGTGGTTATAAGTGGTAATATTCTAAGAATGCTAATAAATTCTGAACCAAAGGGAAATCAGGGGTAATTTGAGTGAGTGACTAGGGGTAGTTTTGTATGTAGAATCTGATTATGTAATAATAATGAAGTATATGTGAGAGGAAATGTAAGTTGTTGATGATTGTATGTGAAAAGGTATGGATTACCACACCGGCACCCTCCCCGATTCCATTTTCTTGTTAAAATCATCCATCCAACCTTGTTTTTTCATTCTACTTTGACGGAACATTATCCATCATGGAGATTGACCCAGCCACATTGCAGTACTTAATTCAAAGACGGCAGTCAAGTTCAAGGTTCAGAACAGCAATCAATTTAAATCTTCAAGCTACACCACTCCTACTCGACAATGATGAAGCCACCAACAACATACTTTTTCCTCCGCATGGTGGTTCCAAACCAGGAAAACAGCCAAATTTCCCTTGCGAATTTGAAGGAAGCTACATGAGGCTCATGGAGCATTATTTCTGTCCACGGCCCCTCTACAATGAACCACTCTTTTGGCGCCGTTTTAGAATGGGACGGCCCCTGTTCTTGAAGATTGCAGAAGCTGTCGGAGATTCCGACCCTTACTTCACTCTCAGGGCCAATGCGTTGGGAAAATTGGGGGTGAGGCCCCTTGTCAAGGTCACAGCAGCAATGAGCATGCTTGCATATGGAGCCGCAGCCGACTGCAATGACAAATACCTTCAGCTCGCCGAGTCAAATTCCCTAGAGTGCATGGATAGATTTTGCAACACCATTGTTGCTATTTACTCAGATGAATACCTTTGACACCCAACAACTGCTGACCTGGAGAAAATACTCTCTGATGGTTCCAAAAAAGGATTCCCAGGGATGCTTGGATCACTCAACTGTATGCACTGGAAGTGGAAGAACTGTCCTTCTGGCTGGGCTGGACAGTTTCAAGGAAAGGAAAAGGTATGATTTACTGTCTCTTATTGACAGATTTATGTGTCAAACAATGTTTTAACCTACTGTAATGTTTCATATTTCAGCAACAAACTATTATTCTTGAAGCCGTTGCGTCACCAGACATGTGGATTTGGCATGCCTACTTTGGAATTCCAGGTTCTCACAATGAAATTAATGTCCTGGACAGTTCACCTCTGTTCCAAAATATCTTAAATGGTACAGCTCCTCAATGTAAATACACTATCAACAGAAATGAATACCAGCAAGGGTACTACCTTGCTGACGGCATCTATCCAGACTGGGGAACTTTCTTGAAAACAATTTTGCAGCCGCGTGGAGCACAGCAGAAACACTTTTTCAATCTTCAAGAAGCACAAAGGAAAGACATTGAATGGGCCTTTGGTGTACTTCAAGCAAGATTTGCAGTTATTTATTTTCCAGCCCAAGGCTGGAAGCATCACAACCTGAAAAACATCATGAAGGCTTGTATCATCCTCCATAACATGATTGTGGAGGATGAAAGAGGTGAATATTTAGATTGTTACTATGATGATTCTCCCCCTGGCTCCATTTTCACACCAGTGGAGGTATCACGAGATCAGAAATCTACTTCATTCACTGACTTCATTGAAAATTATCATTTAATGAAAGATAGTAGTAAACATTTTCAATTGTGTAATGATCTCATAAAACACCTATGGGAAATCAAAGGAAAACAAGATGATTGATGAAATGTATTTACTAGTTCATCGTTGTGCCCAGTAATCATTTTAAGCGGCTAGTTGAGAAGTGAAAATATTTGAGAAGCAAAAACAGTTGAGAGAAGTGAAAATATTTGAGAAGCAAAGAAAAAGTACTATTTGTGGGAAGTGTTTGCTTGACTGTGAAGTGATTCTAGAATTGAGGCTCTTTTTAGCTTAAAAAACTCAATTTGCTCTTCATCAAGACCATCAAGATCCTTGGTCATGATGGAAAGCTCAGCCGCAGATGTTCCATTATCTGCAATACGTTTGAGAGAATGAGAATTGTTTTCAAATATATTGTTGAGTTGCTTTGATTTGGAGGCAATGTCCTCACGAGCACTCACAACGTCATCCTTCCAGAGCTGGTCCTTTGCAGCAAAATTGTTGAGGAATTTCATATTTATTTTCCCAACAGGCCGCTTGATTATTGAAGAATTGGTCTCAGCACCTACAAATTCAGAAATAGGATGGTCAGAGGGTGTTTGAGCTGTCACAGCTGCATTCAACTGAGGTTCACTGCTAGGACTTTGAGCACGCTTTTTCTTAGCCGATTCAGTTTTCTTTCCCGTATTGCAGTAAGCATTCCATTTTGGACTTTTAGAAACAAGGTTGTAGCAGCGTAGGTGTTTGAAATGGGTCTTCTGGTCCTCAGTGTAAAGTTGGAGAGCTCAATTTAGTTGGTCTTCAACACCTGCCCCACTGGGGTTGAGACGCTCAACCTGATTCACAAAACCACAAAATTTGTTGATGGCCGGCTGCAAGTTGTTGCACCATTGTTTTTCAAGCTGTTAACCGGTTGTTTTGGATTGGGAAAAGCCTTGGTGTACACTGTAGATATTTGTTGCCAGAACGTGCTTCTGTCTTGATTTGTTCCAACAGCGGGGTCCTCGGAGACCTGAACCCAAGATTGACATAGCTCATAATCTTCAGGCTCTGTACAATTTGGTGCCTTCTTCTTTGGGCTATTTTTTGAGGGGCAAAGGTGATCTAGGAGAAGAATTTGGGTTTGAAAAATATGGTTAGTGTTTTACTTAAGCAGGAATTAAGTGGGAATGAAAGGGAAAAGTTACTCACCTGAATCATTGGTTTGTTTTTCAATCTCATCCTCTTCATTTTGGGGGACCATTTTCCATTGTTGAAGTATTTTTGCGGGGTGGGTGAGGTTTGGACTTGTGAATGTGATTCTGGCTTGGGGATATTGTATATCGGGGGGTGGAGGGGTGGAATATCACACAAAATATGACATGTGATATATGCACCCAAGTGCCTATCCAAGGAGCTATATGTTCCTGAATGTGAGACTGGTGTAGGGCCCGGGAAGGATTTTCCCATTTTAGGACCCCCTTTAGGGCCTCCAGTGGTGAATCTTTTTTTTTTTTTTTTAGTGAAATTTGGCCTTGGCATTGCACACTATGAATCTTAAAAACATCAAAAAACAGAAAACAAATCCATCGTGAAAAAATCAAACATAACTACCAACAAGGCTTATGCTATGAGAGCTGAGAGGGGATAGAAACATTTTGTAGAGGAGAAAGAAAAGAAAAGGAGAACAAGAGAGGAAAAAAACTGAGGAGTAACAATATTCACAAAACTCCACAGAGGCAATCCGTGAACCTATTAGAATCAAGAATAAAAATTGCCAAAGGGAGTTCAGCTTTTTGAATTCTGAGGAGGCGATTGAGTCTATCCGGATGAAACCTAATTTTGACTTTGCGTAGGTTCCTTCAAAGGTCCGCCTGTTGTCGACAAAAATGAGAACAAAAGTTCATGAAATGTTGAACTGTTTCTCTAGCACCACAAAAAGGGCATAGGGGATTGGTGTGTCTATGGATACGGAAGAGGAAATAGTTCAGCAAGCAACAGCCTGAGGCCAATTGATTGATCAACGAGGAAAAGGAAATGGGTTAATTGGAAGGTGCTGGTGTTCTGGACGAAGTCTTGAGGATTGTTTGTGCAATTTTACTGCAGTTGCCTTTGACCAAGAAAAGTGGGGCGGGAGGGTCCTCCAGTTCTTCTTTGGGGGCGTTGATAAACGCACGCCAACGGCGCACGCCAACGCCAACCCGCACGCCAATTTTTTTTGGCGTGCGGGGCCTACACGCCAAAAAAAAGTGGCGTGTAGGGTCTACCAGCCAATTTTATTTGACGTGTAGGGTCTACCAGCCAATTTTATTTGACGTGTGAGACCCACACGCCAAAAATGGCGTGTGGTTCCCACACGCCAATTTTATTTGGCGTGTGGGCCCCGCACGCCAAATAAAATTGGCGTGTGGGCCCCGCACGCCAATTGTTTGGCGTGCGCTCCCACACGCCAAACAATTGGCGTGTGGGGGGATCCCGCTCACGTAATCGAATGGGAGGTGCCATTCGATTACGTGAGCGGGCCGGCTGACGAGGTTATACAACCTCGTCAGCCGGGAGGACTTCCTCCCGGCCAACGAGGTTGTATAACCTCGTCGGCCAGGAGGAAGTCCTCCTGGCTGACGAGGCTGTATAGCCTCGTCGGCCGGGAGGACTTCCTCCCGGCCGACGAGGCTATACAACCTCGTCGGCCAGGAGGACTTCCTCCTGGCTGACGAGGTTGTATAGCCTCGTCAGCCGGGAGGAAGTCCTCCCGGCTGACGAGGTTATACAACCTCGTCAGCCAGGAGGACTTCCTCCTGGCCGACAAGGTTGTATAGCCTCGTCGGCCGGGAGGAAGTCCTCCCGGCCGACGAGGCTATGCAGCCTTGTCAGCCAGGAGGACTTCCTCCTGGCCGACGAGGTTGTATAACCTCGTTGGCCGGGAGGAAGTCCTCCCGGCCGACGAGGTTATACAGCCTCGTCGGCCAGGAGGAAGTCCTCCTGGCTGACGAGGTTGTATAACCTCGTCAGCCGGGAGGAAGTCCTCCCGGCTGACGAGGTTATACAACCTCGTCAGCCAGGAGGACTTCCTCCTGGCCGACGAGGTTGTATAACCTCGTCGGCCGGGAGGAAGTCCTCCCGGCCAACAAGGATATACAGCCTTGTCAGCCAGGAGGACTTCCTCCTGGCCGACGAGGTTGTATAACCTCGTCGGCCGGGAGGAAGTCCTCCCGGCCGACGAGGTTATACAGCCTCGTGCCGGGAGGAAGTCCTCCCGGCTGACGAGGTTGTATAACCTCGTCAGCCGGCCCGCTCACGTAATCGAACGGGAGGGCCCATTCGATTACGTGAGCAAGGGGGGACCCGCACGCCAAAAAAATTGACGTGCGGGGCCCACACGCCAAAAAAAATTGGCGTGTGGGAACCACACGCCATTTTTGGCGTGTGGGTCTCACACGCCAATTTATTTTGGCGTGTAGACCCTACACGCCAATTTTTTTTGGCGTGTAGGCCCCGCACGCCAAAAAAAAGTGTTGTGCGGGTTGGCGTTGGCGTGCGCCGTTGGCGTGCGCCGTTGGCGTGCGTTTATCAACGCCCCTTCTTTGGCTAGGGTATCAGCAAGTTCATTTCCAAGGATGTCCCTGTGTCCCGGGCACCAGGTGAAAATCAGACGGATTCCAAGTCCCAACAGTTCCTCAATCACCTGTGCTATCTGAAGTAACATAGCTTGTACAGGCTTGGGAAGCCTAGGGTTCTTGGTGCGTTGAATCACACCCTGGTTGTCCACAAACAACATGACAGTTGAAACCCTCTGTTGACTACATAATTCCCTAGCCAGTTGAACGGCTGCCAAAACCCCCACCGCTTCACTCTTGTGATTTGATGTGACTGCCTCGGATCCAAATGAGTAGGCCACAAAAAATCCCTGTTTAGGAGCAACAGCAGCACCCGCACCACCTTTTTGTGGGTGATGAGACCCGTCACAGAAGACTTCCAGCACCCTGTGATCAGTAGAATTTGAAGCAAGTAAAGACTTAACAGAAATGATAGCCGCCTCCTTGGTCAAATTTAAATTGCAATATTCAGGGGCCCGGGAAAAGGTTGCCCTGAAGTTGTAGCTGAGTTTAAGAACTTTGGGGTTGAGGCCCATCGCCTGATCCACCATCCTAGCAGCCAGACCTGACCTTGCTGCATCCGGATACCTCCCATGCATTTCAGCTCTGCTGGAAAGGATGAGAGACCGCACGGTGTTATCAGCTTTAATGTGAATTATCTTTTGAAAAAATAATGAGAAGCTTGTTTTGATAATTTTGTCCCACAGCGGAGAAACCATAGACCGCGAAAGGATGAAATCACTGGATGTTGATCAGAAGACACCCAAGGTTGCAATTCCAGCCAACCGATCCACTTTGTTAGCCAAGTTTTGGACTTTGGTTTTTTTGGCCTCAGTAGGCCCAACGGCCGCCCCATACGTGATCCTAGGGCACAAGACACATCTGATCATCTTGGCTTGATCTGCTTCCCTTGTGCCCCAACTAGAGTTCCCAAAAACTTTGAGTTGATTAATGGACCTGACTGCCTTGTCTTCCAGCACTGCCAGCATAATTGCCTAGGTTGAGTTCATCCCAGTTAAACTAGGATGCAAACAACCAATTTAAAGTAGGTTGGCCTCAACCAATGAAATATAAAACCAAGGGGGGTCCCTTGGATATATATTTCATCAGTTTATTTCAACCAAGTTTAAATTGGTTGAGTGCATCCCAGTTTAACTGGGATGACTTCATCCTAGGCAATTATGCTGGCAGTGCAGTTCTCAAAAGTTCCGGTTGAACAGAAGCTTTCTATCAAGCCACACACCCAGCAACTTTACCTCAGACACTGGGGTAATCTGCTGGGATCCAAACATCAAACACCCGTCAGGCGTCTGACGCTTAGTGAACCAAATGAATTTTGCCTTGGGCTGGTCAAAGATTGCTCCGTGGGAATCACCCCAATGAAGCAATCTTCTTCCTTCCTCAATTATCATGTTTTTGGTTGCTCGAGGGCATGCCAAGACGACCAAATGAACTACATTGTCAACATAAACTATTGAAACCCTGTCAGCCTGGGGATTAAAATCTTTTATCAGAAAGGAGTTATTATATAGAATGTATAGAATGACAGAAAGCGGGGAGCCTTGAGGTAGACCAATTTTAATTCTGAAAGTATCCAATGTGAAATCGTCCAAGCGGATGGTTGTGGACCTGTCACAAAGGAAATCCGAGATGATCAAGATCAGATAGGTGGGGCATTTTAGAAGGTAGAGATAATGAATGAGTCTGTCAGGGTGGACAGATGGGTACGCCAACTTGACGTCAAGAAACAATCCAGCGACCATCTTTCCTTCCCTCCATTTGGCTCGGACCCAGTGATCCAAAGCAAAGAGAGCATCTTCAGTTCCGGAACCCTTCCTGCCACCAAAGTGGCCCGAGGCGAGAACACCAGAAACCTTGGCCCATTCAGTGAGTCGACGAGCCAGGAGGTGTTCAAAAAGCTTCCCCATTGTGCTAAGTAGCGCAATGGGTTGATACGCCCCTGGGTTGGTGTAATCAGGTTTTCCATGTTTACAAATAATTGCTGTGACCGCACACTTCCACTCTGCAGGGAAACAACTCTTGGTTAGAGAGTTGTTCTACAGATTTACAAGTATTGGTGTTAAAGACGAGGAGAGAGACTTAATGGTTTCATTTGTCACTCAATCTATACCAGTGGCCTTCTTTGGACAAATTCAATTGATGGCGGACCAAACTTCCTCCTCCAAAACTTCTGGATAGCTGAAAAATCTGTTTTCAGAGTTGAGCTGCACATCAGTAAGGTTGATAGGAAAATTAGTAACCAATGTTCCATCAAACAACAACTTAGCTTGTTTCTGTTTGTCATGGATCAGTACTCCATCCTTATTGCGGAGTGGCAATACATCCCCACCCGTCGCCCTCTTTGTGAACCGTAGAACCCTGAAAAGATCTCCCTCTTCTGGGTTATTCAGCATTTGCCTCCAGCTACGCTGTTTGAGCATGTGAACAAGAGACAGGAAATAATTGTTCCATTGGCCATAACACTCAATGGCTTCAGGCGACTTAGCTAGAATCATCCGTTGCCTAGCCCGGTTTTGAGTCTTGATGACTGGGTCCAAGGTCTGCTTACACCACCAGGGCTTAGCCCTATCCGGATTAGACAACACCCTTCGGCCAAGGGAATCCTGGATGGATTTCACAGATGCTTTAAGTAGGTTAACCTGCTCATTGGGGTTATCCAGAGATAAGATCCTGCCAGCAGGGAACTTAGCTGAAGCTTGAAGTACTCGGTCTTCAGACAATGCCGGCCAATCCGGGGGGCGGAAATGAAACAATTTTGTTGGGCGACAAGGAGAAAGGAGAATTTGGATTGCTTGATGGTCGGAGCCGAAGTTATTGTTTGAGACAACCACTTTCTTGATGTGTTTCAAACCTAAGAAATTGGACCAAACTAGATCAATGGTTGTACCCTTACCTCTAGAGGAATAAAAGGTTGGGACACCTTTTGGGGAGGATAAACAAAAACCAGCATGTGAGAGACAACTTAGCAGCTTTGACGCCTCCGGTTTGCGCTTACCGCAACCCGGGGGGTTCCAATGTTGATGGTGAAGATTTGAATCCATACAGAGGATAACCGGGATCTGTCTGGAGTAACAAGTGTTTAGCCAAGTTTCTAGCTTGACAACAGAGGGAAAAGAGGGAGGGGGGTTATAAACATTGAGAAAATAGAACAAATTCCCGGGTTCCAGAGTGATTTCCAGACCAATACAATTTTGAGAGCCGCCTTCAAGGATCTTGACCTGGAGAGATTGAAAAGATTTCTTCACGTAGAT